>JAEANM010014962.1:0-13796 GCA_017656035.1 Myanophis thanlyinensis
GGAGTGTCTGTCTGATTAATAAAAAGAGCTGTTTGTTCACAATTCAAGTCTGTCTCTCCTTTCTAAAAACAAACCAAGAAGAGTCAATGGAATTATGAACCTTGTCTTCCCTACTTAAAGTTAAAACATATTTAGGAGGACAATGTTTGCAATAACCAGCTTAAACATGCACAACTTTGTGCAGGCTTCTACTCAATTCCTTAGGAACATAGAAGAAAGACACATTGAACCAACAGCTTTGAATACTGTCACTCAGCATGAAATAGATGTGGTGATAGAAAAGGAACTTTCTGTCCCCAGGCTGTCAATAATGAATTTATTATTTACACTATCACACTCTTGCTTACCAACTTCCAAGAGTTTGTTTACATTCTGATCCTTTGTTCAGCAACCATCTTACTATCTTGATGACCTTCTTCAGTCTATCACTATACTGGCATCAAAGAGGGTAAGAATATCATCAAATATGTGCATGTATTAAGGCAGATAGCTTCAAGATAAGGAAGACATAGGGACAGGGGGCAAATCAGGGGAAACTATGAGAAGAGGGAGATGGCTTTTTAAAAATGGGTACCAGAACCATCATCTTTGCAACACTTTTCTTGGAACCAATGCCTGCATGCTATGCTAAAATGAGCGTTGCTAATTAAAACACAAAGAAATTGGCAGCAAGTTCCTAGTCACCACCTCACCATATCAGTTATACAACTGAACACCTGGTGAAATAACTTGAAATGCATTTCAACCGAAGTTTCCCAATTAAAACTTTTTTTATTAGTTTATCAAAGTATATAAAACACAAAGAAAAAAAAACACGGAAAAGTAAGAAGAGAGGAAGGGGAAAAGGGGGTATAGTGTAAAGGGAGAAAAAAAGGAGTGGGAAAGGCACCAACTTCCAACTTTTTTAACTGAAGTCGAAGCAAGGTACAAATAGCTATTTTGTCGGACTCTGGATTAATTATGGATTCTCAGGGGAAGAACCTTCTCATACAGTAAATTCATAAACTGGGTAATGATGGATTATTATAAAGATTCCTCTCTCCTCTGAAGCTACCATTGATGGAAGGAAGGGCTGATTTTCTCACCCGCTCAGAAGCTGCTTTCTACACAGAAGGATGGTCAGGATAAAGAGGGAGAGGATGGAGGGAGCTAGCCTATTTCTTCTTGTGTGTGTGTGGGGGGTTTTTTTTTTTTGCATGTTAAATTATATGCAAGGCAAATGTCTAAAGAAGATTTGTGTTGCAGTTACATCAGAAGTCAGGTTAATGGCAGGTACATTCCACGAATTTCCATTCAATCTCCTGAGTCTTTCCATTTTAATTTAACTGTGCTCAACGTAATGCTTTTCAGATTTCAGGTCTTCTCTGAGCTGTCTTCTCTGTCTCTTTGGAATTACTTTCTTCTCAGCCCACAGCGCTTCAATCATGGATGTTTCAGATTATAAAATCCTTGTTCGGGTTGGATTTAAAAACTGCTATTCAATCTAATTATTATTTTTTTCAGAATTGTGAAGCTCAAAAGATAAGATACCAACAACAGCGTACAGTAGGTATCTATGTATAGGAAATGTAATAATGGTGTAGAAATCATCTTCTTTTGGTAAAAGAACTTGTCAAGCTTGCCTAGAGTCTTGGGTATTCCTTGGTAGTCTCTGAGGCCTAACTTTGTTGAGCTCCAGTCTTCCAAGGTCAGGAAAGATGATGTCACCTGCTCAGTTATCAAAACAATACAATAAATTGGAGGAATACATAAATCATATAAAATGGCAGAAACAGTAAAGCAAAAGAGAAAAGCATTTTTTTTCTGTAAGAATTTATTATATTACAATGAAGAGTAAAATACATATACAAAAACAGAAAATATAAATACGAAAGAAGGAAACACTTTTAAGGGTGCAGAAAAGGAAAACCAAAGGAAATAAATAAATAAAAAGAAGTAACTTCTGACTGTTTGATATAGCTACAACTATAGCATACAGTAAACTCTGACCCAAGTCAGAGGCAGTCTAACACAATTTTTTTAAAATAATCATAAATAGTTCTCATTGTCAAATGCCAAAATTAAAATTTCTTTTAGCTTCAAGCAAAAAATAAATAAATCCCAAACTGCTTTTCAAGTAGAAACAAAACTAAGTAGCATTTTCTTAATCAAAGTAGTTAATTTCACCATTTCCATCAACTCCATTAATTTCATTATCCATTCTTTTAATCTGAAAATCTGTAAATGCACAAAACCATCTTTACTGTAAAATAAAAAGAGAGCCAGGAGGAACCAAATATGGGAACATCGGATTCCGCATCAGGGCCACACAGAGAAGGTCCTGTATGTATCATGTAGATGACTGAACTCTGAAATAATGGTGGCCTTAAATCTATTTTGAAATACCATTTTAGGGACACAATGAAATAAAATGAAGAAGAAGAGAAGAACTAAGCCAAACCTTGTTAGTCTTCAGGGAGACCTGGATGTTCCTGTAGACATTTGGGCTAAGATATCAGGTAAGCTCATCCTGCAAGATGTAATATAGCTTGGTTTGTTTTTCATTTTTGTGCATTGAATGACCATAGAAATCCAATAGATAGATAGGTAGATAGAGACTACCTACAAGGGGGAACAAACAGTGGCAGAACCTGAAGGCAGAGTCAAAAGAGGAATCAACCTAGAATCTCTACGTAACCGCAAACGGACTAAGTACAGCTTCCTAACTGTTAACTCAATAGATTCCTATGCACCGACATGAGCAATAGATCAGTTTAATTGAAACTTTATGTGTTGTCCTGGTCTTTCATGCCTGACATCTGCTGAAGATTTTAATGGCTATGTTTTTAGACTAAAACAAAGTATCATTTCTGTAAAAAGACAAGAGGTGAATGCTTTAAGGCTGGCTGAGTGATTTCTCTGACTGCTTGTGTGCAGATCTACTGATATTATAATTGGAGAATAGGATGGGAAGTTACTGGTTTGAGTCACATTTTCTGCTCTCGTCCTGGGTAGGTATCAGAAAGGCCAAATGAGGAAGCTGCTGTAATTCAAAAGGGGGGGAACGGGCATCAGTTGCCACAGGGCCCCTTCACACTTGTTGCCAATTTCTTTTCAGACAACTGCTCTCCCAGTCACAATCTGATTCATCACCTTTTTTTTAATTTATATTTTGCTGCCCTCATTAATTCCTGAAGATAACCTTCTCAATTGACAGGCTGAGGCGCTGTGTCAGATTAAATGTTACACACAAATAAGTAGCTAATGGCAGATCTAAAAAAGCTGCAGCCATCCTGGTTTTTTTTTTTTTCCTTTTCCCTGATTATAAAGATATCTGCATAATGTATGAACTCAAGCATTATTGCTGTTAAATAATGCACAAATATTCTCCCATCTGCAATGCATCCTATGTCCTCATCATGAATCATTCTGAGTGTATCATTCAGCTGGTTCTGTTTTCTCCCCTCTATTGCAAAATGAAGTTAGTACTCCTCATAGATAAGCATTTGGCTAGGCGAGGTCGATTCACCAGAAGCTGGCTAAAATTCCAAACTGGAAATGAAGCGCTGCATTACGAAATGAGCCAAGTTGTCCTCTTTTCAGAATGTATTACCATCAAAATACAACATTTAGCATTCCAAAAATGTCAAAAAGGGACAGAGGTTCATCCCTGAACGCATCATTATCTGCCAAGACTGAAGTGGAAAGAAACTAACATTTTTGTAACGGAGGTCAAAGCCAAAGAAAGATGCTCACGTACCAATATTTTAAATATATTCCTCTGAAAGCTGATGCAGTGAGGCTCTGACCTACATCAAAAGCAACAGAGACGATCTGAGCTCTTCTGATTTCAAGCCTTCGTGGTGTACCCCAGATTAAGGCCCAGCATTGCTTTTTTTTTTAAAAAAAAAAATGCTTCTTTTCCACTGGATTACATTAGGCTCTAATTAGGCATTTTGCTATCTTCACCAGTTCTGCAATAAAGCTAGAAAGAGAATATCCGAGACAGAACAGCAATCATTATCAAAACAATGTCAATGATTAAACGGGTACAGCTTGTATATTAAATTTCACCCCATTGAGCTTTGCATTCAATAAAGAATGGTGTGGCAAGGATAATAGTTGTGGCATGACAGCCCAGAGATAGCCAAGTAATATTTAGTTGTACCCATTAAAGCTTTGATATTGGAAGAGAGGCATCGGTACAAGGAGGGAGCATCAAAGAGAAGCAAATGGTAGGAACCACATCACGTTGTCCTGTCACAAGCACCAACCCTTTTGGATGTGTGTTGTGACATCACACCCAAAACAAAAGGGACGAAGCTAGGATCTCAATGGTGTGATGTGGCTTTTGTCATGTTGAATGAAAGCTTCAGATCCTTCAGGCACCTTTGGGTAAAACCTTACATGCTAGTTGAGATAATCTGCTTTGTTTGCTGCAGGAAGCTCTTCTTCTTCATAGTGGTGGGATTCTGCTTTTTTAATCACAAGTAGGTCTCCAACGATCATCATAGATTTAGATTGATCTTCTGCAATTTGATATCCTGAATGACGGGTACAGATGCTTTGCATATCCCAGTTCCAAAGTCTTTCCTCATTAGCAATTCTTAGGAGAATCTGGGTTATATAGGTAGTCATTGACATTCCTTTAGTGACCGTTCCAAGTTGCAACGGCACTGAAAAAAGTGACTTATGAACGTCTTAACAACCATTGCAGCATTCCTCAGGGTCATGTGATCAAAATTCAGGTGGCTGGCAACTGGCATGTATCTGTGACAATTGCAGATCACTTTTTGCAACTTCTGGCAAGCAAAAGCAATGTGGAAATCAGATTCATTTAACACCCACATTACTAACTTAACAAGTTAACAGCTGCAGCGATTCACTTAACATGTTGTAAAATGGGATGAAACTCATTTAACAACTGTCTTGCTAAGCAACAGAAATTTTGGGCTCAATTGTGATCATAAGTCAAGGACTACGTATATCATGATCCTGAGTCTCTTCCCTATTCTCTGTAGGATCTTAGGCCTGGCTGCTGCTTTGTGGCACCCAAAAGAGAAGATAAAAGGGTACTTACATCACGATCTGGGGGTGACACCAAGTCAGTATTCATGCAGCTGGGTGAAATAAAATGTATTGTCAAGCTGTAATACATAATCAACTATGGTAGGAAGTCATTGATGGTTCCTTATGGGAAGAGCTGCTGAAACCTGGTAACTACTGATAGCCAGTGCAGAAAAGTATTGATTTTCACCTAGAGTTGATTTTAGGTCACTCCAAATAGTGGTACAGGGCTGGTACGTGTGTCAGAATCTTTATTTAAAACAACAAACCAAATCACAACTTTCTCTTCCCTCAGACCACATTTCAGTTTTGAATTCTTTTCTTTACTTACTGCAGAGCTACAACTAAATTTTGCATTCAGATCTCAAGCCACTGGATTCTCCAGCTGAAGCCAATTTTCTGTTTGCTTTGGGTACGAAATAATAAAGTCTCCAATGCACATCATCTTTTTAAAAGTATGTCATCTTTTATGATTTGTCATTCTAATGCTAAAAGGTGCCTCTTCTAATCTGTGCTCCTAACATTACTTTCCATATATACATTCACTCGTATATGTGCACGTAGAAAGAGTCCATTTACTCTCTCAAATGGATTTTCTGTCGTTTTGCCTCCCTCCCTTCTACTTACTGTTGTTGATAGTAAAGCAAATACATTTTTAAAAACCTAATAAACTGATACGATGGTTAAAAGGCCACATTTTTCTAGCACTTATATAAAGTGATTCTGCATATCCTGCAGAACATTGTAAAATGGATCAGATCAACTTTAAATGGAGGTAGAAAATAATGTCACCAGGTCTGCAAATTGTATATACTTGGAAAAATCAGCAAAGCCAAAAGCTCCGTAGAAGAATTTGTTGGGTAAACAGATTTTTTTTAAAAAGCCGTGTAGAATGTAAATCCAGTCTACAAATGCAGAAAAGGGGATTGTGCAAAGAAGCAGCAAAATGGCTACCAAGGCAGATACTTGGGTTAAAAAAAAAGCTAAGATTTTTTTCCACATCCGTTTATATATTTCTTCAGTTGAAATTTCTTTTATTCTAACCCAGATTTCTTAAGACTCCACTGCTGTTTAGTTCACCTTTTGCTTTGTAATACTTTGGCACATACCATATCAGATTGAGGGACTCTTTAGCCCAATTTTTTGTTTGTTTGTTTGTTTTGCATTAACAGAGAGAGAGAGAGAGAATCAAGATCACATGAAGTATTAGTACTGTTTTATAAAGCCTTGGTAAGACCAAACTTGGAATACTGCGTCCAGTTTTGGTTGCCACAATATAAAAAGAAATGTTGATACTCTAGAAAAAGTGCACAGGAAAGCAACAAAGATGATTAGGGGACTGGAGGCTAAAACATATGAAGAATGGTTGCAGGAATTGCCTACTTCAGGGGTGGGCAATTACGGTTCTTTCATGACTCGTGGATTGCAAAAGGTAGCTTCACTTGGAACAGCTTACTTTCTGCCACGATACCTTTAACATCATCAAGCAGGAATATCTGCCTATTCCAGGTCCCAAAGAAGGACCAGGGAGGTGGATAAAAATGCCAGATCCATCTGGCTCAGTGGTGGAATTCAACTGGTTTTACTATCAGTTCGGTGCATGTGCACCAACCTTACTACTGCATGGCTTCTAAAACACAAGTTTTTCCATTCTGGAAGCAGCCCAGGTGGTTGGGAAGGCTGCAGAGGCCCTCAAAACAGCTGTTCTGAATGGTTTAGGTGAGTAAAAAAGAAAAACAAACAAAGGGGATATAGAATAGGAAAGGGCAGAGGTGGGTGGGTAGGGCCAAACTTCAATGCTGCTACCAGTTCGGTAGAACCGGTACGTTCATGCTGATCTGGCTGACTGTGGGACCACCCGTAATAACAACAACAATACCAGGCATCGTTATATCACAAACTTTATCAGGCTTTGAGAGAACAAATTGTACACAATGACAGAAATGAGCCGCTCTACGTTATAAAGTCTGTATTGGTCTCCTGAGTAGCTCACTTTGATCCCTGCCTTTAAGACTGATAAGAAGTGACAGTAGTTACCCAAAACAATCAAAACTTGAGTTGAAGATCTTATAAATCTTTAGACACTTCAATAAACCAAGATGCAAGATACACCTTCAGAAAACAACTTATCCACTCTCACTTGAAGTGGCTTCAGCAGGTGGAAAAGTCATGTATTTGGAGACTTGTGCTATTCAATGTAACTTCTTAGTTCTTGCTTCATAATGTTTAAATAAAAACAAATACTAAATTGCGCATGGAGAAATTTAGGGAAGTGTCTTTCATGGATGCTCTTCTTTCAAGAGAAATGTATACATCAATATGTAATATGCAAAAATTTGAACTATGAAGTCTTAATTATCCACCTCTCTTTTAACCTTGATCAAACCTACATATAGCAAAAACATTTTAATGGGTTTTCTGTTATTTAGTAATTAACCTAACCCTTTCATCATGAAGATCAAAAGACCTTGGCTAAGGATGTATTTTATGCCATAGATGTATAAGCTGGGGTGGAAGGAAGATACACAAATATTTGCAATTCGAGTAAGAAAGCTTTAATATTCTCCTTTCAGTTTCCAAACCATTATTGACATAGAGCAAAGGGCTTTAGTTCTGTTTCATACTCAGTATTAAAATATAAATCTTGGAGGATTGCCAGAGATGGGAGAGAGATCAATTTTCTAGAAACTATTTGACAAAGAGGAAGGACTAAAGATACTGAGATTCAGCAACGCATCTGTTTTTACTGGCACAATTTGATTTCAGTTCTTTCTTGACTCACCTGGACACATCTGTTACAATTTACTTGAAAAATGTCAAGACTTGACATTTGGTGACATTTGGTGGTATTCAGCCTGGACACACCGGTTCTAGCAAACTGGTAGTGGTGATGAGCATTTGGCTCTGCCCATCCACCCCTGCCCTATCCTGACTTATATTTTTTTTAATTTTTCTTTGTAGCTCAGCTAAATCGCATGGAACCGTTGTTTTCTGTGCCTCTGCAGGCTTCCTACTTACCCGGGCTGCCTCCAGTAAGTTCAATACTTGCAGTTTAGCAGCCACACAGCAGCACAGATGGTATGCATGTGTGCACCGAACTGGCAATAAAACCGGCTGTATCCCACTACTGATCAGGACTTTGTCTTGCTTCAGAGTTTGGTTCTGTCATCAGAAAGATCTCACTAGGAAGCTGTAGTTAAGTGTTCAACCACCATTACTGCTCTTTCTCAATGCCAAGAGGATCCAAATTACGTCATCACAAAGCCTGCCCCAACTGACTTGTTAATGCCATGTCTAGAACCATCAGGATCTTTGTACAGGGTTCTCCAGCTGCTGCCTTCTGGAAAATGGCTTTCTTCAGGGAGATCTTGGGAAATGCAGAACACCTGCTCAGAGATAGAAGCAAGAGCAGAGCTGCAGGCTAGACTCAGATGTCAAAGGAAACACCCCAGAAGAAGACAGGGGCAAACCACTCTTCTCCTGCTTCCAAAAAAGCTAGAGTGCAAGAGCTGAGCATGACTTGAAGTGAAATTTTCTTCTAATTGTATGAAAGGATAAGAAGAAGATGTCAGGGAAAGGCTGATGTGTCAAGAGGCAGTGGTGAAATTCAATTTTTTTTTACTGCTGGTTCTGTGGGCGTGGCCACAGGATTAAACATCACCAAGCACAGAATTAAACTTCACTAAAGTTACAGTGTAATAAGGGGAGAGGCAGTTTCTGTGAGCAAGGCAATAAAGATTAGGCTAGAAACAACTGCCTTATTTACAGGATTAATCCTGTAAAGTTAATCTTTACAGGATTAACCCTGCAAACTGGGGAAAAAAACAAAACGAGATTTCTTCTAATAACCGGTTCTATAGAACTGTTGCAAACTGGCTGAATTTCACCTCTGTCAAGAGGGAACAAGAATGAGGTTTATCAAATTTTCAAGCAGTTTTTTATTTATTTAGCATATGGCATGTTCAGCAGTCATGCGACCTTTTGATATACAAATTTAATTTAAATAAAGCATCAGCATATCTGTGTGTCTGTCTATCTCTCTCTATCTCTGTCTATGAATAATATGTGAGCGATATAATACAGGAGATAAATTAAATTAAGATAAAACCATGATAAAATTACCATAATGTGGAGCCATAGAATTGTAATGGGACAGACAGATGTAATTCAATATCTAAGGAAACTAACCATCTAACTGCTTCTGATAAGGCTGTGCTGAGATCATCCCAGGTGCTTTGAAATTTCCTAAAGGAATCTTCTTGAAATATTATGTGTTATAGTTTGTTTGGGTGCACCACATTCCCCACTTAATAGAACTTTCTGGCACAGCCTGTTCTGATTCTGTTCAGGTGGCTCCATATTTTTGGGGGAAGTGATTTTGTTTTCAAGCAGTTAAAGTTGGACAAAAGATTATGACTGGAAAGTTTGTGCATCCCCATGATAATATGATCAAAATCCACATGTTTGGCAACTGATCTATATTTATGACGGTGGCAGTGTCCAGTGGTCATATGATCACCTTCTGTGACCTTTTTACAAGTAAAGTCAATGGAGAATGCAGATCCCTTAACAATAATTAAGGTTACCAGGTTAACAACTGCTGTGATTCAATTAACAACTGTGGCCAGAAAGATAAAAAGGGGCAAAACTTACTTAACTGTCTCACTTAGCAATAGAAATTTGGGTCTCAATTATGGCCATAAGTCAAGGACTACCTGTACAATATAAGATGAACACCTTGTGACCAGTCCTTTTGCAGAGCAATAAAGCAAAGGAAAACTGAAATAAGATCATAAGCACAGTGGTGGCTTCACTTAGCAACTGCTTCCCTTAATGACCAAATTGCAGTCGCTAAATGAGGACCAGCTATATTCCTGGCACAATACGAACAGGCGAGAAAATCCGTGTGTCTGTTTAGTGTAGTTTGGGATGCTAATCCATGAACATCCTTGAACGGTGCGTTTTACCTGTAGACTCTAACAACAGCCGCAGTAACATTTGTTCTCTGCATCTCTCATGCCAGACTTACAGATCTTTTGCAGTCTTTGACAGGACCTTCCAGTCCTTTGCAAGTCACAATGAAAAAGAGAACCCATTTCAAGCCATTTAAATTTATACCAGGAATGAATCTGCACCCCTTTTGGCAGTCTTATTCCCCAGAACTTCCTATTATGTCTGAACTCCGCTGCTGTCTAGGCCACAATCCTTTCCTCTATTCTGGTGTTAATTTTATTAAAATGACTTCCTTTCCATTATGCAGCCAAGAAGCTGTGTGGCTTAATTGACTTCAAATTGCGCTATTTCAGTTTAAAGCCCATCAGAATATAGTCCCGCATATCATTCAGGTTATTTTCTCATCTCTGTGACCTGAATGGAGAGATTTGTCAACTCTATTTATGCACTATTTGAGCAAACGGGAGAAGCTCATTCTAAATGGATAGTTGAAGGACTAAACTGATTTTTTTTTCCCTCTTACCCTTTTAAAAAGTGGGATGGGAATGCAGTTTTAAAAGAGACATGGACATCATAAATGACAGGAATATCCTTTAAAACCCAAGTTTCTCGTTTGAAGCCCGCTACTTTAGAAACATAATTAAATAATTAAATGCACAATTTCCTTTTACAATCAAGGAAGGTACTCTGCCAGGGTTACTAATATGAGAATCATAAGCAATTTTGTTTTTAATGTACTTTTTTTTCCCCCTGAACATGTTTAGTGCTCAGTTGTAGCAATCTATAAATACTGAAAGAAGAATAACAGGCAATAGTAAAAGAGAAGGTAGTTTCTTTTATTCCCCCTTGTGTTGAAACCTCTGATGCCTCTGGACTTGGTCAAACTCCTCTGAGTTTCATTTAACTTTTCATCTTAAAGAATATTAATATCAGGAATGGGCTTTTCCAGCTGAGGATGGACATTGTTGTATGCTGGAGCTTTTCACTAAGACTACTTGAATTAAAATACACTTACAGAATAAACCTTGGTAAGTTAATTCTGCGGAAACTCAAGATTGTACCAATAGGCAGAACATTTAATTATCAGAAACCCTTTTCATTATATATACACCCTCCAATGTCACGCTATCCGTCTTGTGATACGATTTCATTCTAATTGTCATTACAATGTTTCTCTTTCCCCTTTGTAATAAATTAATCCTATTATAAGATTACACACTGATTTACTCATATAAGTACCCAGAAAAGGAGCACCTCTTATTAATTCATATGTAAATTTGTAAAAAAACCCAAACCAGTTGCATACCTGTGAGAGCTTTTAAATGATTTCAACCTATCACAAAGATAATTTATTTCCTTATAGTGTAGAACCTTAAACTATTTTTCTACTTTCATTTTATTGTACCAAGCTAACCAACAAAGGAAAAGTACAAATGTGTACAAGAGCTGGAAAGAATCAATACAATTGCCAATTTTTAAAAAATGAATTATGGAAGGAATAGTCTGAGAAAGGTTATACCTAAAACAGCTCCAAATTTTTTTACCATATTACTAAAAAACACTTTTTCTTCCTGTTTGTCAAAAAAGGATTAATTCAAACGTAGATAAACATTGCATATCAATAATCTACAGTTGCAAATCTGGTATAGATTTCACTTCCCAAGACAGTAATATAATTGTTTAACTCACCTCCCCATGCCTGAAAAATTCACATTTCTTGATAGAGTTTTAATGTTAGGGGACTAGTCCAAAAGAACACATGAGATTTTGGTATACAGTAAGTGATTCAGTATAACATTAACAACCTTGTTGATGTCAGATCAAAATTAACAAATAATAGGATAAGACCAAACCCCATGAATTAAAGTTCCAACTCCCGAATTACATCTACAAGAGCAGAATTAGTTCAACCAACCTTCATCAGTCTTGGAGGTATTTAGTATATTTGCAATAAAACATATCATGTTAATCTTATTTTAAGAAAATTAGATGCATATTGTTTGATGCAAATCTCCATTTGTTTACTATTTATGCTCTTTATTCCAAATATTGCATGAATAACTAATATCCATTTCATCACTTTCTTCAAATTTCACCTTCTGTTTATTTTTTTATTATGAAATGTTAAACTTTACAGCCTGTCTTAACTGAGTAGCTCCAAATGGTATACATATGTGGGCCTTCTTCTTCCAATTTTTTACCTCAATAACAATTCCATGAGGTAAATTGGGCTGAAAAAGTGACCAACACAAAGGCCTGTGAGCATCTGTTGCTGATAGTGGATTTCCAATACTTCTGTGTCCAATCCTTTAACTACTACACTTTAATTACTGTTGGCTTACATTAAGAAGAGTTACTGGTTTAAGAGCCATAACTAAATCCTCCAGAATTGCTAACCACTGTGGAATTGGTTGGCTGAAACATGGGTAGCTACCATATATAAATATTTTAAACAAACAAACAAACTAATAAATTTCAGAAGCTGTAGTTGCATTAGAATCAAATAACCCTAGTAATAAAATACTTAAATGCTTCATCTTAGCACATTACCAGCTTTTAATAACCATGATTCCATTACCGTGTCCTTTGATCGTAGAAAAAGAAGAGCCTGTCAAGGTTCCAAGTAATAAATCCATAGCAAACAGAACTCCGAGGCAAGCAGGTTCCTCAAAGAACAGGTTTATTGGGCATATCATATTGGTACAGACTGGTGAAAACCAACTCTAAAGGTTCTCATGGTTTTTACCTACTTAAAAATAAAAATATTTTCCTCCTTTCCCAAACAATCAGTCATATGGTCCAATCAAGGTGCTGTCTGGTTGCTTGGAAACTTCACTCCTCCTCTTTTCAGCCACCTATGGGAATATCCTTGGTTCTTAGGGGATACTATTTTGTTTTGGCTACAAAACCCCAGCTATCTCTATCCCCCACTCCCTATCCCTCAGCACCATTGTGGGAACACTGAAGCCTCCAAGATGGCCTCAGTCAGGCCAGCTTCAGAACTGACAGAGCCAGTTTGGTCTAATATTTAAGGTACCAGGCTAGAAACTGAGAATTTGTGAGTTCCATTTCCACCTCAGGCATGAAAGATGGGTGACTTTGGGCCAGACATTCTCTCAGCCCAAGCCCTCACAGGGTTGTTGTTGTGGAGAAAACAGGAGGAGAAAGATATGTTAAATACGTTCACTAGCTTGAGTTATTTATAAAAAATAAAGGCAGGATGAAAAAAAGTGGTTATGTGAGGCGACTCATTTTTGAGTACCATAAAAGGGCAGCAAATATTGTGAGTTGTATTACACTGCTAGTACCACATAGGAGAGAACAATCTAAATAATTTTCAATGTCAGGTGCCAAGTATGCTTCTTAATTGTATGTCTAGGTCTAGGAGATGTTATTGGCTATTCTGCCTCAGACTGGTCCATTTACATTAACTTTTGAAGTTCATATTCACCTATGAACAATTTGTTAACATCAAGAAATAAAGCTATATTTCTCTTAGGACTCTTCAAACATTCACTTAAGAAAACAAGTGATTATGGGATTAAGACCTATATTTAAACTGATGAAAGACCAAAGTTTCTGCCAAAGCATATTAATCTTGGACTATGTGTAAAGGTAGGTATTATATGACTATTCATATATTCATATATCCAATCTATAATATCAAACTCAAGAAATATCCATTTCAACTTCATGCTTTAGTGTAGACCAACACTTCATAGCAGCAAGATCCCGAATTGTCACTTCTTCATACAGAAATAAGCTTAATCACATATTCATCTGTTATGTTCTATTCC
>JAEANM010014963.1:0-13796 GCA_017656035.1 Myanophis thanlyinensis
TATTAATTATATTATATGAATATATGAAACTAACAAGAGTCTCTATAGGAGGTCAAATGGCAACCTGGGAGACTGGGAGACAAAGAGAACCATATGAGATGTTAGAACGAGTTGAACCAGAACCCTGGAGATGGTGGTGGTGATGTCACAGGGCAACTTCCAGTGACACAATGAAGACATTCTCTTCCCCCTCTTCCATCAAGGGAAGTTGTGGAGCTAAGGGAGATGTTCCCTGGATTCTATGCTGGAGATCTCAGTCTGTCCAAAGACAGACAGATGTGGCCATTTCCTCATCTCTGCAGAACTAAGAGTTTGGGAAAAGCTTAACCACTCTACTGGAAACGAGGATTTATAAAGGGGAGAGATGATTAGGGAGGTGGTCTGGAAAGGGAAAAAGAGAGTAATATTGGGGGAGGGGTATAAAACTTTTTTAAAAATACATAGAATAGTTTTAATAAGCACAAGATTAGGAAGCAGAAATATGCCCCCTGCCTGATTATATCCCCAATCCTGGGTCTCCTCATCTCAAGAGAGGATTGAACAAATGTCAAGCAATAGTCCACAATTTCATTTTTGGATTGCTTGGGCAGCTGCATTAAAAATAAATACAGAGCCAGTCAGTAAGTCATATCCTGTCTCTTAACTATGGAGCTGGCTAGTGACAACAGCTCATCTACAATCATCTCTGTTCAGAGACCCGGACAACTTTCTGATTCTAGGACCTAATTAAGGAAAAAAGACAGATGAAGAAGCTGGGATGCTGGCACTGCACAGTCTAGGGACCAATAACTGAGAAAATTCTCCGGAAAGATTTAAATGGCATTTTCTTATGTCCTATTTGCAGAAGCTGATTTTGGCATAAAGCTGTGGCTGTTAGTTATACAGACTGGTGCATAGTAGAGTTGATCTTCATTTTCACAATATTGTTTTCATAGAGCAGTGAAAAAGGATTTGATAGGAGGAAAATGACAGACCTCCCGCCTTGCAGTTGATGAAGACAACTGGAGCAGGAGAAAACCTTCTTTCCAGAGAAAATAATGAAGAAAATGCTCACCCAGTGTGGACATCTGGTCATCTCTTAGCTGATGAGCGAACAGCCAGGAAGGCTCTTCCATAACTGAAGCTCAGCTTAGCTCAGCTGTTCTGGGACTTTCAGAAAGCCTTTGTAAAAAATGACCTCTAGTCAGCTGCTCAGCCATTGGATCAAAAGTGAAGGAATCAAGGGAGCCAACCCATAATTTCTGTTTGTTTTTTTCTCAAGTCTGTCATTTTGTCATTTGGGCTTCACACAACATTGGCTCCGGAGGAAAAAAAGCACTCTATGAAAAGAGTTTTTCAGCATCAAACTAAGGCAATATCCTGACTCTGTGAAGATGTGTTATTTCTTATGATTGCACTGAGTGATAAAGTTTTGGAACTTGGACCTACTTTAGAAAAGAACCAGACTTCTAAGCATTTCACCATTCAATGGGAAGAAATCCTATGGAAGCCCCTTTGTGCAGGTTTTTATTCTCAGAACAAACTTTTAAAAAGGTCTTTGTGATGAGAAAACCCTGTGGTCCAAAACAAGGAGTGTACAGTATCAAGTTCAGCATGATAAACCTAACAATCCTAACCCTGATGGACTAAATAATGGCTGCTTTATCTTACAGCTTTATGACAATAATTATAAAATAACTTGTATTTCTCAAGGCAGTTTAGAATCAGGGAGATATGCCTGTGGATTGTAGATTACATGACAAAGATACCCACAAATTTGCTTCGGACATAAACCCCCTGAGTAAATCAAATTCCTTGATTTGCAGACCTCAAGGTTGATTGTTAGGTTTCTCCAATTCCATCTTACCACAGCCCATCTTAACTCACAAATGTTGTGTAACGTTTTCTCACTATGGTTACTTGGATTTGAGTCAGCAAGCTGAAGCCTAGGATCTTATCTTGAAGTATTTGAGTCTGACACACCTTGGAAACGACCAAGTGTCAGCGTTCCAAGTAATACATCCATTTTCTCTGAGGAGTTTTCTCCTCAGGCTCAGGCTGACACCAAGTCTCCCAAAACATCACTCCATTGGGTAATTAGGGCACCTGTACCTCCCACCTTCCCTTTTAAGTGGGCCACAGGTTAGCACAGCAGCCCTCAGAGGAGGAGAGAAAAAACATCCATCATCTCACAAACTGTTTCCGTCAATTCAGTTCCATAAAGACACAAAAGTCTTTATGAAGTGTTTCTTCTCCTGTCTGAATAGTCTAGTGCAGGGGTGGGCAATTATGGCTCCTTCATGACTCCTGGACTTCAACTCCCAGAATTCCTGAGTCAGCCATACTGGCTCAGGAATTCTGGGAGTTGAAGTCCACGAGTCATAAAGGAGCCATAATTGCCCACCCCTGGTGAGTCTACCACAGGAATTTTAGCAGGGATTCGAAGAATACAACATTTTGTATGAATGGTTCCATTTATTCCAAAAGTTTTGCTGGATCAGATTAAAATCAGAATTATACACATACTTCTCTAGGAGTGAATATTAGTGATGCTCTCTGAGGAAGCACATGCAGGATTGCACTGAAAAGCAGAGCATGGGAGGTGGGGTTTGAATCTAACGGCCATGTTCTTGAATCCTGATTGTTACCTCATGCACAGAAATCCATTTCTGCATTTGCCAAGTTTCCACTGAATATAAACGTGTTGTTGGCATTTTCCACTTTGACTTTTCCAATCTCTAATCAATCTACACACAGTCGAATTGCCACAGATACTGATGAAAGTGATCAACAATCATGCAAGGGTCTTACCTGGCTTTTTCTGCTTAACTCTCTCCTTCCCTTTGACATCAAGAAACAATAGGAAAAAAGTAGCCCATTCGAGTTATACATTTGCCCTCATGCAGGAAGAAAGAAAAGTGGGGTAGCCCTGAAGCTATGGGACTTTGTGTTGCCTATATAATATTTCATCACTGCTCCTTATTTGCAAAGGAAAAGTCAATGCTACTATTCATACAACATCATTTAACCAGGCAAGATCTAGCCAAAGGGTTCTTACTCATATCTTAATTTTGTCTGATTTCAACTTTTCTAGCTTAGTGCATTATACAAATCCAGTTTCCCAATGGTTCTACACATTTATGGGAACCCAGGAAATCAATAAACAAACCAACACATTAAGCATGTTGTGTGAACACAGCCAAAGTCTTTTAGAAATGGTTATCTCCCTGATGCTGTGTGACAAAACCTGAAAGAACGATGCACTTTTTATTCACTATTTACATAGAATCCTAGATTATCTAAGGTGACCACTGAGGTCCTCTTGTGCCAATCATCCCTTAAGTTTTTCTATTGATCTTATGATATACATTCTCTCTCTCTCTCTCCATCTCTCCTTTTGCCATTCCTGTAAATCACAAAGACTAAACCTTGCATGCTTTGCAAATAGCAACACCAAAGTAATCACCTTCATCCAAGCCATAGATTCCTGAGACCACCAATCACCACAAGTATCTAAATCTGTGTAACGCTTAAACAAAATAAAGTCCTCTGTTCTGGCACTCCAAAGCTTTAAAGATGTTCCCTCAGAATACCTAAATGGGGATATTTTGCCAAATTGAGAGGCTCATTTGGCTTGTGTACTGCTGCCATAGGTTAACTACAACACTTCAGACTTAATTTATGCTTTCGTAATTATGTTCTATAAGCACAGTAGAAACACAGCTTAGAAGTTCCATAGAAGTTTCTGGGCTGAAGAAAACATCGCAGGTTTCCAATACAGGTCCAGAAGAGACACAATGGGGAAGCACCATCTCATCTGGATCAGAATGTTTAGGTGGCCCTCAGTGTTAACCTTGTGGATCCCAATCCAGGGCAGAAGAAGAATGAACTCCCCAAAGCATCAACTCTTTGTCAAATCCTCCTCTATCAACCCCATCTCTTTCTTAGTGTGGATAATCAAGATAAATGTCACCTACCATCTAACCTAGGAGGTGGTCAACTTTGGAGACTTTAAGACCTCTGGACTTCAACTCCCAAGAATTCTGCAGCCAGTTGTTCTGAATTCTAAGAGTTGAGGCCCACAAGTCTTAAAGTTGCCAAGGCTGGACATCCCTTATCTCATCCATCTCCTGATTTGACTCTTCCTACAGTGTCACTAGAGGAGGTCCAGCAGGGCTTCCAAAAGAGGGGAAAGATGGGACATGCAGCTGGATCTTCACCCCACTTGGGGGCATTGGTACCTTTGCAGAGGCGTGAGGAGAGGCTCCTTGGTCCAAAAGGAGAAGTGCCACTTTCTGATTATCGTAATGTGCCGCAACATGCAGTGGAGTTAAACCACTCTAAAAACACATGCAGAACAAACAGGCATGGTTAGAAACCCACTTTACAGAAAAACTTGAATTATGTTAAATTAGGCTTAATGAAGTTTACAATGGTATTTTGAAATGATCAACTACAACACAAGGTACAACACAAAACACTGACTTATGTGGGAATGCTCTTCACACTTTTTAAGATGTTAAACTTTGCCTACCTGAATAACTATCCTCCCAGATCTCTTACAGATGATGGATAAAAAATGTTGATCCATACCTTAATTACATGTTTCTTAAGTTAAGATATTTGGGGGGAGGGTTCAGTTTAATGTTATAACACTCCCTGGAATTTTAGCCTTTTAACAGGGAATGTCTCTTTATCAAAATCTCGATACACACATTCAAACCAGCCTATCAAAAGAAAAGTCTGTTCTGGTCTCAGGCAAGACTTCCATCATTTAATTAAAGTGATTCCCATGTGCATATGTAGCCATGAAAACTAAAATTGGTAAATTTTGCCCAATATAGATAATTCTCATTTCATGTGGATGTTATGGGTGGTCCACCTTTTCTAATCAGAATAGCATAATCAAAGATCTGCCTTTTAGTAGAAAGTGGGCAACCACAATCTGCATTGCAGATAATGTGGTCAGTTAGAGTGGCAATGAGCCCACCATTGGTAGACTTGAAAAGACAAATTAGGGATAGATTGTCCTGGGGGGAAATCCATCTCTGTGGGCACTACATACAATAATATGTAAGAATAAAACAGCCTGTTGGCATCTAATCAACCAATCAAGGTATTGTGAGGTAGAGCAATATCCTCATGAAATCAATATCTCTTTTTTGGGAAAAACCAAGAGATTTTGCAATACCACACAGAAGTGATAGAAAAAGAGAAATACTCCAGGGGAATCCTGATGTTGTCACCAGTTGATGGCTTTGGTGGATTCTGGAGTAGTGCCAAATTAAGTGGGCCATGTTGAAGCAACACCTGCCTTACCTTTCCAGCCGCATCCGGAGAAGCGTTTTTCTGAAGTAGGAGGTTGGCAACTTCTATTTTGCCATATTTTGCTGCCACGTGTAGAGGGGTAAACCCTTTCTGTAAGATAAACATTTGTATTAACAGTTTTATCTGAGGCAAAGGCCATTTTTGCAGAACTCAGGTGCAACTGGAGAGGTTATGTTTCCATGTTACAGAAGAATGGAATATGCCATTCCTGACCAAATGTGGACTTGGAAGAGACACAAGGATCCATTTTTCTACAATGCCCAAGGAAGCCAATGAAAGGACTGTGTTTTATTTTGAAATGACTTTCAGATGCTTTGGGTTACAAAGAAACTTTAAAAATATAAGGATGATGTCTTCAGGGATGTGACAATGAAATATGTAATGTCAAATCTTGAGAGTCAAAGCTTCCCACTGTTAGCAAAAGAAATTGAACTTATGCAGGAGGGTAAAAAAGCAAAATAGAAATCACTTTAATTCCCATCAAAATCAGCAACAGTAATTCAATACTTGAAATTTTCCTCTGAAATAACACAGCCTGTGTAAAAAGGCACAATTGCGATATAAACTAATCAGCTTCTCCTGAAATCGAAAATAATCAGAGGCTGCTAGGATGATACCTGGTCTACAGCAACCATTTGAACTACTCCTTGGGTAATACTTTAGGGTGTGAGACTTTGAACTTAGAGATCACTACCACCTTTTAAGGACTAAATACACACAGGTGAGCCTTATGTGCACAAATTGTCCTCTTAAATAATCAGTGGTTGATTCAACCCCTCCCCCCACTTTCTCTCTTTTGTTTTCTCAACTGTGTACAAAGTTGTCCCAAGTTACTTTGCCACATGAAGGACATGATGCCTCCAGGCCCCCATTCCAAGCACAGAAGCCAACTAGAGCAGAACGGAGATCTTGGGTGTGAGGACCTCCCCTGTCTTTGAAGAAGGAAGGTTGTTCAGAATGGATGAAAAGCTTCTGCTGCCTCCTCCCAACCACCCTCGAGACCGTCTGCATTACAAAAGGGTCAGCCCTGATTCTAAGCCAAAGTTAGATTGGCTCTGAATTAAAGGGATAATTCTGGAGAAGTTTCAGAACTTCAGAGAGTTGAACTCTGTGGGCTGCTCTCTTCTTGAATGCCAGGAAAGTTTTTTCCCAGGTAAACATTTTCTGAAAGTAGAAAAGGAGGTTAACTATCTCTCTAATATACTATGTTAATATATGCAGGAAAAAATATCAAAATGATGCAGACAATGGTTTTCTTGTGAAACTCTAAGTAAACAAAAAATGGACTTTGAAGAGGGATAAAAAGAGTATTCATGCCTTTGAACCCTGATGTACAAAAAACTCCTGAGAATGCCACGGATGGCCAAGAAATCAAACAAGAGGGATTACTGAACAAATTAATCCAGAATACTCACTCAGGGCACAAAAGATCAGGCTGGAATTATCATATTCTGGATAATTATGTGAAGAATTAGTTCTGGAGAAGATTTAAATTCTGAGAATGGTAGAAAGAAAAAGACAACTAGGTGCAAGATGAAGGTGGATTCCAATATGACAGGGAAGAGGGCACTTTTGGAAAACCTGAAGACCAGGCTGGACAGAACAATCTCTCTCTGTTGTTGCTAGGAGTCAACAGTGACTTAATAGCACTCACTCATTCAATCAATCAACCAATCAATCAATCTGTGGGATTTTCCATGGGGAAAAACAATATATCCCTTACTTGCTTAGAATCACATCTTCTATCTACTTGTTCAGCATCCTATGGAAAAACTCCAGAGTCCTGAAACAGTCAACTTGATCTTACTTGGTACATTGTTGGTCCAGAGCAATAATTCTATTGGAATCAATGTCATCCCCAGAGACATAATGATGTTTTGACAGGGGTCTGTTCTCCAAGCTTGCTGTTTAGCTCCCAGATGTTTCATTACCAGACTAGGTAACATCTTCAGTGGGGGTGAAGTGTCTTGTTCATTTATATAGGCTCTGGGTGGCCAGTTGGTTGGTCTTGTGACTGGTTGAATCACAAGACTGATTTAGTCACAATCAGCCTTGTGACTCATTCAGTCTTGTGAGTCAACCAGTCACAAGACCAAGTGACCCCCCCCCCCCAGGACCTATACAAACAAACACTTTACCCAAAACCCTCACTGAAAAATGTTACCTAGTTTGGTAACGAAATGTCCAGGAGCTAAACAACAAGCTCAAAGAACAGACCCCTGCCAAAACCTACAACCAGAGCTACAAACACTCTCAACAATTTCTAACATAATGACGTCTCTCTGGATAAAGAGCGGCCACAACACTTTTGAAACACCAATCCAAGGGCCTGCTTTCATTATACCTTAAATGTTCTTACCTTGGTAATGATACTCAAGGATGCCCCGTGGTCCAAAAGGACAGATGCCACATCTTCGTGTCCTTCTCGTGCTGAAAGGTGCAGTGGGGTATACCCGGACGTTGTGGCAGCATTTGCAGAGGCTCCTTGCTGCAATAGCTGCTGGACTATATCAGCTTTGCCCAGACGCGCAGAAATGTGTAGTGGCGTTTGGTCATCCTAGAAATGGCAGGAGGAAAGTAAAATACAGCCAATTCCAAACTGAGATCCAAATGGGCAGCTGAGGGTTGTCCTTAGGGCCAATGGAGGAAAGCAGGAGACCCTCAATAGTGGCTCAATGAATTAAAATGGTGACTCCAAAACCCTCAGTTCTGACTGGTGTCAAACAACTGGAAGACTACAACTGTGACATCCTTTTGGAAAGGATCCCTCGCCATCTAACTGGGAGATATTAGCAGCGCACCAACTGTTTTGCTTCAAACTGTTTTGAGTGTGACATTGGGCCAAATGTTCTTCCCCAGGAATAAAATGGCTGTTCTGAACACAAAGGTATTTTTAGTACTCTGAGCTCCACAGAAAATGTTCTACACTGGAAAGCTCTTTTGCATCAAAAAGGGGGTGTCCCATGAAGTGCCATACTCAAACGCTTCAACTAAAATGTTTTGCAGTCTCTCAGAGAAAATCCTAGGACTTATCTCCTTGTCAAGGGACAGTAAAGGATGCTAAGTGGCCACGGAAGGGATATCTTGCCCATTAATGCACAGCAACCAAAGGCCACTGGCAGCATAGAAGACATGGAGAAGCTGCTTACCTTGGCTTTAGCTTCCACCTGGGCTCCATTTTGAACTAAGGATCGAACCACTTCTGACTGGCCAGCTCTGGCGGCCATATGCAGGGCTGTCTCGCCCCTCTGTCAATGGAAAGAGGTTAGGATGACAGAGAAAAGGAAGGGAAACACATTACTAACAATAAGTTCTTTGGGATCAGTATGTGAAACCAGGTCATCTTTGACCCCTTGAGACTGTCCAACCCTTACCAAATAATTTATTCCAGGGTTGATTTTTTTTTTTGCCCTGAAAACACACAAAGGTTTTGTTCTTTGACAAATGAAAACATTGCTGTTTTAAAAAAGGAGAGATGTTATTTGAGGAATTAAGGCAACCTTGTGCTTATATGACATTAGCTGGACATCCATGCTTTGCAATGAAACTTTGGGCTATGCGGGAGAAATTTGGTTCACAATCTGTTGGCTCAGTGGTGGTCAGTTATTGAAACTCATAAGAGAATATCTCTCCCACTGCCTTGAGTCTGGAAGCAGTAGACATTTTGGTGAGGTAACTATGTTTAGTACTGTAAGGAGCCCCAGCCCGCTCCTGAGTGAAGGAGTGGAACGTGTGCCAGTTTGAACTGAGGTAATGGAATGTGAGGCAATTGACAGTTTGAACAGTTCTTTTCAGGTGGGGAGGGAAAGTAGAAGACAAGAAAAAGAAGTGTTCAAACTGTCAATTGCCTTATATTCCATTACCTCAGTTCAAACTGGCACACGTTCCACTCCTTCTAATTCCATCAGAACATGTTAATTACTAATTACTAATGATCTGATGGTCATTTTGAAAAATCCTTTCTTAGTGACCACCTAGAAGCCAAGAGGAACGTAAGTGCCGAATTTCAAGTTGTAGGCTTTACAGTTCTGGAGATTTCGTGATGTTGCGTGAGTGGTATTTCACTTTTATAAAGAGAGAGATTTTCCACAGGAAAATAACTCCAAAGAGATTGTGCCAAGCTTTGGATCTTCAGTTCTGAATATCCCCTCCCCCACTCTCACTCACACCCACACACACACACACACACACCTTTGATTCTCTGCTCTTGTGTTAGAGGGCTCCGGATGCTTGTTTGTCAGCAGGCAAACTCACAGCTGGGCCAATCGAAACAAATCAATAGTAATAATAAAACAGGCTATTAACAATCTGTGGAGCTTCATTCACTTCAACCAACAAAGGATGGGTCACTAGGGAAATGGCAAGGACAGCAAGAAACTGAAAAGAGGAAGCTGCATGTTTGGAGCGTTTGCCATCATTTGCCACAGTTAAAAAGCAAAGCCTGCCCATAGCCCAGATTGTGCTGAGTATGGCTGTTTTTCTGTGGCTGTGGCTCACTTCTCATGGCACTGAGCCTAGCAAAGAATGGCTTGTGGCAGACCGTAGCAAAACCAAAACCAAAAACAGGTCTTCTCTGGCCAGATTTGGGAGAACAAATCTGCTCCAAACCACTCTGGTTTTTAAAGCTGCTCTTCCTCCTTTGGGATTGAAAAGCACTGTTTGATTGGGATTAGCTCCATGGACAGGGTTGCCTCAAAATGATGCTCAAGAAATAAAAGACTTTCCCACAGACTAGAGGTGATCATGCCCAAACTTTCTCCCTGTGGCACAAATCAGGATAACAAAAAGAAATTTGGCTAAGACTTAGAGAGAGAGAAATGCTGCAGAATCCATCCCCTCAAAGCCCAGGAGAGAAGAGGGAAAAATAAAGCATTCTTGTCATAGTTGCCTGAATATGTCAGAGAGGGATTAATTCTGGTCAACAGTGTCACTGCTTGGTGATGGCTGCTTACACAAAATGCCACTGTTTAGAAACTTTACAGGGACCAGGGCTCTTCAACCTTGGCAACTTTAAGCCTGGAGGATTTCAACTCCAAGAATTCTGGGAGTTGAAGTCCACCAGGCTTAAAGTTGCCAAGGTTGGAGACCCCTGGAGAACTGATTGGCATATGCTGTTCCATTTCTGTCTTTTTCAGCATCCCTAAAAGTTTAGAGCCTGGTCAATAGGTGCAAGGGATCTCTCCCTAGAGAGGGGAGGCAGGGCATCTGTGAAGATCATCTGTGAAGATGGATGGTCTCAACAGGAATGCTGCTGGTAGAACAAGGATGATAAGAAAGTCCCAAAGAAAGGTCTTTCCTCTTCTGAAATCCAGCTGGGAGAACTCCAAATATAGTGTGAGTGCCTGCCAGTTGTGTCAGTTAGGAGAAAAACCAACAATTGGAGGTTCAAAACTGTGGTTCCAGGCAAGGTCATTATCTCTGTCTAGAAAAACAGTCCAGCCAAGGGAGATAGAGATGAGGAGGTCACTGGGCTGCCCAGTAATGAAAGGTCCACCCTGGTACTTACCACATTGGTTGTGTTGGGAGAAGCTCCGTGGTGCATCAGCTGTGAAACAATATTTACATGTCCCATGAAGGCAGCAACATGGATCGGTGTCAAACCCGACTAGGAAATGAGCAGAGAGAAAAAAAAGAACCATTCCTGTGCTGGCATAATATGAGCAAAGCCTTAGCAGAACACCCCAAGGGCTGAATGCTTAGGAGCCCAGCCTGCTGAGTTGCCTGGGACACCTGATGGTTGGTGGCTGCAAAAATATACAAGGCTAGCTGTTGCCCACATTGCACATTGCCATCTTGTGGTAACTTCAAAAAGATATTTGTTTGACACTAAGGCTGCATTCTGCACATCTACTTAGGTTTGGAAAAAATCTTCCATTGCACTCTGTACGCATAGATTGTACAACCCCAGCCGTCCAAAAGGTGTATTTTCTATAGTTCAGAGCAAGCTGAGTGCAGAAAGGCAGAAACCGGAAGTTGAAAAGGGCTACGTAAGCAGATGAAATTCAAGCATTCAGACAAGAGCACTCTCGTGTGTTCATGTGCATCCCAGAGAATACAATATTCCACTTCACCTACGTGGGAATGAGAGTTCGCTTTACTGTTTTGATTTGATGGCAGTGAAAGCTATCTTCAAAATTCATGGTGAAAATTGAGCTAATTCTTTTTACTCTAGTTCAAAATGTTGTGTCTCCATTGATGGTCATTACCTAAGACCAGGAGGACAAGACCTTTTCTGGGTCAATTTTGGATACAGCTCTTTTCAGATGAACGCAAAGATTATGGTGAAGGACTTGGTTTTCTTAAAATTAGCAAACAGAAATATTAACCAAGGTACTAGAAAGATGGTGATCATGTTTACTGAGAATCCCCTTTGGCATTCTGAGCTCTTGTGCTCCAAGGCTGAAGTGAGGCTTATTTAACTAGACCTGGCCCTAGCTGCAAAGGTGCCTTACCTCCGTGACAGCTTGAATGGAGGCTCCGTGTTTCAGCAGAAGTTCCATCACTTTAATCCGGTTCTTTTTGCAGGCAATATGGAGAGGCGTGAAACCGTTCTGAAAATGTTGGAAAGCATTACCAAAATCCCCAAAAGTATCATTTGCAAAATCTATCTCTCCCTTTTGTATTGTATGACAGACAGGTAAGCCTTTGCTTTTTATGATTTGTCTGTTTATATTTCTCCAGGAGTTCAAGGCAGTTGATTGAGGATGTCCAATTTATCCCAACACAAAAGTGAGGTAAGGAGAGAGGGATGGGGGGGTTGGGGGTTCTGAAAAATCCCCCTTCCCATAAGCTCCCATGATGGAAGGTGAGCTTGAAATGGGGTCTTTCGCTCCTAGTCCAACCCCTTCAGTAAACACCATCATAGTGTCATATAAGCTGGTAAAAATAGTTCATTGTCCTTGCCAAAATGCTAATGATAAACGTGGCTCCAAGAAAAGAAGCAGATGTATAGTTTAGCACACAACTGCATTAAGTGCAACTGCAACATAATATAAAAAAAAAAAAAATTTCCTGCCTATCAAAGATCCAAGTAGGTATTTCTGCTCACAGTATTTGCTTAGATGTTGACGATACATTTTTAAACTAGTCACATCAGCCGCTTATTTTAAAAGCAGCCGACAGAATTGGGTCTCACCTTGGAAGAAAAATGCTTCAGCTACCTTCTCAACTGGAGAAAAAAAAATCAGATACTTTCAGAGCCACTGCCTAGTCTAGCTGAATGAAAAATCTCTTTTGTTGTCCCCAGCACCATCTTCCTCCTCCTCCTCCTCCTCCTCCTCCTCTTCAGGAAATCTTCTGATTGCACATGCCAAGGGTCTCTCTTCCTGCCAAGGGCTACTTTTCTACATCCCATCTGGGGCTGGCTGGTCCACGAGAGAGTGGCTGTTGGTGACTGACCCCTCTCTTCCACTACCTTCAGCTAGGAGGTCAAAACCTTCCAGTTAAAGATGTATCAATTTATGAATTATAAGGGCTTGTCTTCCTTGGAAAAAGTCCCTGGCTAATTTAGATTTTGAGACCATTTAGGATTAAGTCTGCTTAGTTGCTTAGTTTTAATATTTTATTCCTCTTGTGTAACGGACATTTTATTATCATTAGTTACTAAGATCTTGATTGAAGGAAACTGGATAATGTTTTTTAAACTAAATTAATATGGATGTATAGTTTTTTGTTGTTGTTTTGGGACACCCCGATAGTCTAGTGCAGGGGTCTCCAACCTTGGCAACTTTAAGACTTGTGGACTTCAACTCCCAGAATTCCTTAGCCAGCTTTGCTGGGAATTGAAATCCACAAATCTTAAAGTTGACAAGGTTAGAGACCCCTGTTCTAGTGTCCCTGGGGTCACAATAGCTTTCTTGCAGCCATAAACTATGTAGTTTAAGGAGGCCCATATTCTGTGAATCAGCCTGTTCCAGTCCTGGCCATCTTTTCTTCTACTTGGCCCAGAGGAGATGAGACACTTTTAATTAGAATTTAAGGTTGCACTGAAGTTTGTTGCAGGCTGGACTAGGAGCATCAAAGTCAGGACAGCTGCAGAAGCATTTGTGCTCTCAGGCTGTTTCTGGAGACTGCAGAGGCCCAGGTGTCTCTCTTGGCCTGCTCTAAGGTGCGCCTTCTGCAGCCCACCTGAAGCGTGACGGAGCATGGATCGTGGCCAACTACAAGGTCACAATCAGATCCCAGGAAATAGGGTTCTTCTCTAGTTACAGAAGGCTGAGAATGTTTAGAGGTTTTTTTTAAAGAACTGTTAAAAATATTTTAAGGCTTTTGTTTAAAAAAAAACCCAGTGGGGTTGTTCATAGATTTCTTTCTCCAGCTAGAGAGAATTCTCAGAACAATAAAAGAATGACTATGATAATCTTTTCATATGAAGAATTTTTAACATAATCTAGGGTGACCATATTTGATAGCCAAAAAAGAGGATGGAGGGGGGGCAGTGGCGGGCAGCAGTGTCGGGGGGGCGGTGGCGGCGGTGGCGGAGGACAACG
>JAEANM010014964.1:0-13795 GCA_017656035.1 Myanophis thanlyinensis
AGAGAACCGACCCCTGAGGCACCCCACATACTAGGGGCCTCGAGGTTGACCTCTGCCCCCCCGCCAACACAAACTGCGAGCGGCCAGAGAGGAAGGAGGAGAACCACCACAACGGTACCTCCCACTCCTAACCCCTCCAGCCGCCGCAGTAGGATACTGTGATTGACACTATCAAAAGCCGCTGAGAGGTCTAATAAGACCAGGACAGAGGAACAACCACTGTTCCGGGCCCTCCAGAGATCATCTACCAATGCGGCCAAGGCCGTCTCCGTGCTGAAACCAGGCCTGAAGCCCGATTGGAGGGGATCTAAATACAAATATAAAACCTTGGATTATCAATTGATAAATCTAAGATTCTTTGCATACCATTCTCTGTGCCATACATTGAGAAATTGAAAATTCACTTAACTGGCTTTATAATATGTCAGCAATCTAAAAAGCATTTCATGTAATTTGGAAGTCATAAAATCTTACATAATGCTTTGTACAGATATGAGAAATATGGCTTAAGCAGACTAATTTAGGAGGCAAGGAGTAATGTCTTATCTTTGCTCTTACCAGTCTTCTCCTCAAATCTGCTGTTTGGAGCCATAACCTCTTTCTCCTTTCACACTAATAAATTGTAAATCTTTAGATCAGTGGTTCTTAACCTTTTTTTCACCCCGACTTCCTTTAAATAACTTTTGTGGCAACAGACCGTGGCACGGACTCCCAAACATTAACTCAAGATCTAGAGCACTAGATTGCATCAAGCTTTGTAGACCCCTGTGACAACATTGTGGCCTCCCAAGGGTCCACGGAACACAGGTTGAGAATTACAGCCTTAGATGTTTCACCATTGTTCAACAGACTTTTATGAGAAATAAGACTTTAATTGTTCTTTGTGCACTGAGAGTCCTATGACGCTGGTGGGTCTAGAAATTTGATAAATTGATAAAGTATCCTCACTCATATAGTTGAAAATGCTCTGTACTTTTATTTATACTTAATGATTTAGAACCACAATATTCTGCATGTAAAGTAAACAAATGCAATCTGTCTGAAAAATATTACACTTACATAAATTATATTGCATTTAACCATTTAAACCTGATGCTTTTCAATTTCTCCTTGAAATTAATTTATATTCTCTTGATTTTATGTCAGTTATTAGTTTTATTCTGTTATTGTGCTTTACATTTTCAAATCCAAATTTTTAAGCTATTATGCAAGAATATGTATTCACTTTTTCTGATGAAGGCATTTATTCATTTGAAACATTCAAATGAATGTTCTTCATTTAAACTCATCTCCTAACCAACCCTGGACAACTCCCAATAGAGAAAGATATATTTTTTAAATTAGTATAAGCCAAATATTTGTGCTTATCCATCTTTAATCTTTAGTTTCTTGGTTATCATTTGCATTTTTGCAATGTTCTGCTATTTTCTGAATCATACAAAGTTTTAAAAACAAATTATACTGTACTTTTGATCTCTTTGCTACACTATAAATTTGTATTCTAAATAATCTGTATCAGGTTGTAGCATGCACACACTATTTATATATTCATGTTGTAGTGGTAAGAACATAAGTTGTTAGAATCTCCTTTTGATCATTGAGATTTCAAAACTCCAGTCTTTAGTTGAAGAGGGATATTAGCTTGGTCATATTATTCATCATAAGTGTCAAACATTGTTATATTATGTCTGTTATCAACATGTTCATGTAATTTTTCCCTCTATTGTTATGGCTTAGAAATAATGTTAAAAACCCTAAGCACTAACACTATCTGAGTTTAACCCTCAAACACATAAAATCAAAACTTCTTTTCCTGACTATTTAACAATGCTTTATCTAAATCTCAGGTAACTCATAAAAAATAGCTTAAGTCTTCTAATAAATACCTTAAGTGTTCATATTTATTTATTTCTTCATTTGCCTTTTCAATTTATATAGTCACTTCTTTGCTAAGCAACTCTGGGCAGTTTAAAGCAAGTTAAAAGCACCAAAATATATCCACTTGGGGGGGGGGGGAGTCACAAATCAATGCATATAACACCACAAACACTTAACTCGCATAACACAGCTCATACTTAATGATGACATACAGACAGACCATCCTGACCCCATGCTCAAGGAAAGAGTCACCTATTCAGCCTGGTCTGGGTCATTTGAGTTTCAGAAAGCATAGCAACAGAAAAGGAGCTCCATAACATAGCACAGTTTAATAGATAGGACCTGGAGCATAGCAGTTCTGTCACTTCTGATTAAGTGGACAGAGGTACTTGCATAGTTCTTCAAATATCCTGCCTCTGAACCCTGAAGGGCTTTATAGATGATAACCAGGACTTTGAACTGCAACCAAAAACCATTGGTAACCTGTGCAGCTTGTGCATTAGCTTTGTTATATTGGCATCTTGAGGTGTGTACCCATAACTGCCCACACTGCTACATTCTGAGCCAGCTATAGCTTCCAATGGTTTTGAAGGACAGTGCATCTTAGAATGTATTGTAATCACCAAACAATCACCAAGGTGTGAGTGACTATGAGCAAATGCACCTGACTGAGGAACAGGCACAATTGATGTGCAAGATTTGTCCAAAACCTTTGCTATCCATTGCTGCTATTTTCACAAAGGAGTCAAGGAGGACCCCCTAAAGTGCACATCAGTTTGTGGAGGTGGTACAGCCCTACCCAGAACTAAAGATGCACGATCTATAGGATCAAGTTGCCTATAATGCCCACAGTCATTTAATGTTGTTAAATTGAGCCTGGGCTTGTTTTTGTGACTTGTTCCGTCCAGATTACTACTGCCTTCAAATTCTGAGACAGGACCCTAACCCTAGCCCTAACCCTAACCCCAACTGGAACTAGTCCTTATGTCATCCAGAAGACCCTTGCTCCTTTCATATATGCTTCTCCACAGATAGGTAAATGTGAGCTAAAGATGGGAGGGGCAGGGGGGACCCTTTGATTATGGTGCAGAATATACCATGTTTGTGATTCATATATAGTATCTTCAGTTGCTACCAACTATATCCATTTTATAACTGGCATGTCTTCTTTCTTTTAGAAAAAGAAGTGTGAAAACAACCAAACAAAAATCACAACATTCTAGGAGCAGCTCACCAATATCCAAGAGTAAGCGAAGAAGAAAGTAGCAGACAATGTATTTTGTTACGAAAATTTCCAATATGGCTTTACTTCTAAAATTTTAGAAGTATATCTAGTCTCAAGTTCCATTCCCAGCAATGATCACAATAAAACTATATTTCCTGTTAATAGCTGTATATTTGAGTGCAAGAAAGTAGTGTATTACATTCAGAATGTAAGCTTTTAGAATGTATGCTGTTTTACTAGATCAACCTTGTCTTAACTGATAGTCTCTATGTACAATGGACTGCAATTACTATCACCTTCAGTGATGCTCCTAGGACCCCATTTAATTCAAATTATTTAATTAGAAAAAAGTTGATTTAGCTAATTTTCATTCTTTTCCTTTACTTCCATTTTTAGCACTTATGAATATGTTTGACTCATTATTCTGGATATATTTTATAGACCCTGAGTTGGACCATGGTTTATTTTTTCATACAGTAAAAAAATATATTCAGAAATATGTATGTAAAAAAATGAAAACTCAGTATTTGCTCTGAGAGTATTGCTTTTTCAACTGTCTTCCTCTTTATTTATTTATTCTTTGGCATCTATATACTTAGTACAAGATTCTGTATTTGTTTAACAATTAGAATTTCTAGACTAAAAGAAATTCAGACAAACGAAATTAATTCCAGAATGAATATTTTAATCTCTGTTATTTCTTGATAAAATGATTTCAAGATCATGCCCCATGAGATTATAATTATGTACTGTTATTTTGCCAAACCTAAATAAGTTAGCAACATAACTAACAAAATGTCCATTCCTATGCATTGATTTAGATTGGATTAGCCTGGGAATCATTTCATTATTAAATTAATTTTGTTACTGTATTTTTTGGTATAAAAGTGGGTGAAAATGTGCTTCTTATACAGCAACTGTTGCTGAAACCCATCCACTGGCCCATTTTTCTGTCTTTTTTGGCTCATTTTCCAGCCTTTTGGGGGGCCTTTTTTTTCAGGCCAAAAACAAGCCAAAAAAGACCGAAGAAAGCTCCAAAAAGGGACAAAATGGGCCAAAAAAGACAGGAAAAAGGCCAAAAAAACAGGCCAAAAAATGGAGCGTGTGTAGACAGCAATAGACCACAGCGATCCTCACAGCCTGGAATAGCTGATCATCGGTAGAGGCAGATTTTTTTTTCTTGCTTTCCTCCCCAAAAGCTAGGTGCGTCTTATACTCTGGAGCATCTTATACACCGAAAAATATGGTAATTATTCAACGACCCCAACACTTTCACTGCTGAAAAAATAGAAAAGGGCCTATTTTCTGTTTTCCCCCACTATCTCCTCCAAATATATTTTGGAGTATTAGGCACATTCTAGAAGAGATGGAGGGGGCATAAGAAATATAAGAGGGACAGGAAGCTAGGATTGTTACATAGAATATATCCACGCATAACTTTGGATTTCTTGCTGAGTTAATGTGTACTAAAAAAAATTCAGTCTGCAATGCATGATAAGCTTATACTGTATAACAAATTCTGCTTCTGTCACTCATTTGCAGGAGTATACTGGTGAGAATAGTACTAACATTAAATATTTTTCTGTTTGTATATACATACACTCATGTGCGCATAAACATATGTGATTCAATATTGAACATGGTTTATATACTGTATCTAATGAAGGCTTTCTAATCCCAAATCATAACAATTTTTTAAAAAATTAAAGGTATTCTGCCTTTTGGGGATTACTTCTAAATCTGGGAACATAGCTGCTTCGTCTCTAAAAATGAATTTGAGATAATTGGCTCACCACCTCTGACATTTATCCTATACTTATTTCCTTGAATAAAGGAATGGCGTATGTCTGCCTTCTTTCTCTCTTCCTCCAGCTCCAAAGAAATGGGAGAAAGTAGAGGCTGTCCTTGGGTTAATAGATAAGACTACAACATGAAACAAGAAGACATTGTGTTCAGCTTCTATTCCCCATGAATGAGTTGGACTCAGAGTGCCCCTTTAGCACAGAAGGAAATTTTCAGCTTGGCTATGAAGTGAAAAGGCAGAAGGGGTACACTGATTTTGCCCATGTGCCTACTGGTGGTTCCAAATGTAGAATCACACAATCAGATGAAGAGACCTTTTGTGGCTTTAGCATCTCCACGTAAGTCCAAGCCAAAATAGGAAGATGGAGGTTGGGTTTGCTTCAGAGCTTCAGATCTGAGTCTAGGGTGCGCTTTTTAACCATGGCATGTTGATTGATGTTATTGGTGCCTATTTAAATTCAGTTGAAGATTTACTGTAGCGCATATATATAAAATATAAACACCGGTTGTTTGAATGCAAAACAAAACATAATGTTATATACAATTCTTTTTAATTTTTGGAATGAATAATCAAATCCAAAGGCAAGTTCATTCCGATTTCATTTTTCTTGCAGTCGAGGTGATGATATGTGTATAGGGCTGTCTCTTGTGTGCTGTGCTGAGCATTCGCACCAAAGCCTTGCTTGGATTAAAATCTGGTTGCTTATTAATATATGTACTTGCCTTTGACTGCTTATAAAATTTCAACTAAGTTTTAAACCTATTCTTCAATGTCACTTGCAGCTAATTTTCATTATCAAATTTGCTAAGATATTGCACTTATGTGTAATTATGTGTAATGTCCCTGATGGTTATGTTTTCGGTATCAACTCATGGAAGCATTTCCTTACCAAATTTTTGCAACTATTTTTTTATTAATTTTACTATTTAGAAGATATCACTATGACCTGTTAATAAAATCAAGAGCCTATGTGAAAAATCAAGAGCCTATGCAAAATATAACTTTATCAAATTATGTCTTATTTACATTCCCAAACACAAGAGCTCTCTTTTGGTTCTCTTTCTTAATGTAATATATTCCTGCAATGTATTATATCAAAGGCCATAAATGTCAGCCCTGTTGCTTTTTTTTTAAGTTGCTGCTTTATTTTGTTTTATTGTTTCTCATGAAGGTATTTTCAGACATTTGAGATGGGTTTTTTTCCCCCACCAATTTTGGGTATTTCTGCAGCATGTCTAATTTTGCTGAACTCCATCTGGTGCAGATCTAGGACTGTGTCCCAAAGGAAGGTGTGTGTGCAGTTGATGTTTTTGCAGATTTTTTTGTGGAGCTATGTAAGTTTTGAAATAAAAGAATTTCCTAGCAACTTATTCTTATACTGTGGCTTAAAAGAAAAAACTATTGGTATTTTAAAACTTTAGGGATAATTATTCTATAATCACAATTTAACTGAGACAGAGGGACACACCAAGATATAAATGGCCTAATGGCCTAGGGAAAAGATGCTGTACTTACTGTAGAAGTATAGGATGCAATTCCATTTAAGGAAGAGTATTTGAGAATCTTTAAATTGAGAGTAGACATATTTGAAATTTTGAGGCTATGTAGTGAGTATTTCAGTAAAGAGGGAGCTATTGGTTGTTAAAAAGGGCCTGCTATGATCACTCACAAAATATTCGTTTTTCAGCAGGTGAAAGAACAATACATTATAATGTGATAAACGTAGTCCTTGATTTACAGCCATTCGCTTAGTGACTGTTTACAACGGCACTGAAAAAAGTGACTTCTGAACATTTTTCTCATGGCCGTTGCAACATTCCTGTGGTCATGTGATCCAAATTCAGATGCTTGGCAATTGGCATGTATTTATGGTGCTTGCAGTGTCCCTGGGTCATGTGACCATCTGTGATCTGACAAGCAAAATCAATGGCAAAACCAGATTTATTTAACAGCCATGTTACTAGATTAACAATGCCAGTGATTCACCTAATAACTGCGGCAAAAAGTTCATAAAATGGGGACGAACTCAATGGTCATGAATGGAAATTTGGGGCTCATTTGTAGTTGTACATTAAGGACTACCTGTATCTCATTATTTGCGTTGTTCTATAATGTATTATAAAATTATATTCATGAGTTCATCCATAGGACACTCAAAACTCCACCTACCATGCATTCCATTTTTCAGCAAGTTCTTATCTGGAGAACAAAACACTAGGCTGCTGCCATATTGCTAGTTGGGGTGTGGCAAGTGTTGATTTGTTTCATTTAAAAAGAAATGCCTCTGAGGCCTGTTTGGTCATCAAAAGCAATCTGGTGAGTAAGATGCTAGAAGCTGGCACTTCGCTTTGCAACACTTCAGCTTACAGAGTTGAATCCTTTTTAAATAATGAAAGTCAGATGGGTGAAGAATGTGACTGCTGCCTGAGAACTGTTGACAATGGAGTTGACTTTAGCTCAGCCTTGCTTGATTCCATCCTGTGTAATGTTCTTTCTGCATGTGTGTGTCAACTGGAGTGGGAGGTTGCCTTCTCAAACATGGTTGCCTTCAGCATATGAAGGGTATCAAACTTGATTTCATTGAGGGCCACATCAGGGTTGTGTTTGACTTCTGGGGGCCGGGGTGGGCGTGGCCATGATAGGCATTGCCAGCTCAATGTCACTGCCTGTGGTGGCCCAAGTGCTCTGCAAGTTCCGTTTTTGGCTGCCACGGCCTCCTGCAACTTTCTGCCAGTGAAACCTCCTGAGCTCCATTTTCAGTGGCAGAAGCATCACAGGCTGGTCCTTTGCTGTTTCCAGGGCAACCCCACAGGCCAAATTTAAATACCCCATAGGCCGGATCCGTCCCCAGGCCTTGAGTCTGACACTCCTGGCATATGAAACAGTTGAGAAGCATCTTGGAGATGGCTGCCAAAAACAGTTTTCAGCTGGGACAAAGTGCTTTCTTCATTGACCTGCCTGCTGGGACTCTTCACGTGGTGGAAGACTCATCAGCGTGGTCTTCTGTGGAAGACCATCAACAGTGTGTCGCTGTTCTTGTCTCTCATGATTGAAATGACCAGTAACAATTCTTACTGTTAACCACCGCCAAACCTTTGACTTTACTGTAGAGTTTTCCCATTTTTTTCCAAGTCTTTATGGTTTTATGTATTTGTTTTATATTTGGTCGTGTGCCATCTGGAAGCCATATGCGATAAAGCTGAAATACATTTTGTTTCCTTGAAAACAGATACTGAGTTTGGCTACGAAATATATTGCTGTGTCTCGTCTCTACAACAAAGCAGACTGTTTATTTATGTTAAATTAGAAGCAAAGTGCCAGTGAAACACAGGTCTTTAATGAACAACATTTACTTTTCATATCCTGTTGACTTATTAAACTATGTAAGAAAACAAATTTCTTGGACTTATTTTAATTTTGAGCAGTCATTTTCAGAAAAAAAGAATAGTTTGCAGAATCAATTAGCCATTAAAAAGAAGCCCAAAAATCCTTTTAAAATAATGATATATTCAATTCCTGATCCAATTAAAAGTGAATAATATACAAAGGCTATGAATGAAAAATATCCCTTAAGAAAAATTAACAATGAAGCTCTTGCAGATAAATAAAGAAGAAAGCTTTAAGCAATAGAACACAACATATTTTTCTGGTATCTTAAGACAATTCTGTATCTGCTAATATAGAGATATGCTATTATTCCCTGATCCCTTGTGATTTTGGCAGTGCTGTAACAAAAGTTAACATTTGTCATCTTTTCATCTTATTTACTGATTACATTTTTTCCCAAGCTTTTGGTACTTCTTTGCAAACTGGGTGTATGAGTAGGGTTCCAAGTAACATCCTCAATGTAATCAAAACTCTCAGGATTCAGTATTCCTCATAATGAGATTTTATTGAAGACATCATATTGGCACATGTGGAGAAAACCCGAATCTGAATTCCTGCCTTTTCTCCACCCAAAGTAAAGTCAAAGTTTCTTCCCCTAAATTTATCACATGCCACCCTTTCTCCAATCCAAATAGGGTAGCATCAAAGGGTCATCTTCTGATCCTCCCTCCACAGGTTCAGCCCAGATGTCCTTGATTCCCACAGGAAAGAATGCTGTAGCGATAAAGACTCCCAGCTAACTACCTACTGTAAGTCTAACCCCCATATACATTTTCTAAAGGATGCTGGCAAGCCTGAAAAGAAACTAACTAAATTCAAAGAGCATTAAGAAGAGAAAAAACCTGCAAAGAATCCTTTTAGGCTTGACAGTGTGTTCTATTGATTATCATGACCAAGAAGGCAATTTGTAAATCTGTTAGGTAAAGAACTATGGATTATGGAATAGTTCTAAAGACAGGCTTCTAAAGGCTGATTGAGAGTTGCCTGCAATGTCTCATAGCCATCACCACATACCTACACTACAAAGGGGTTGATGGGTAAGCAAGGGTTGCAGAGGGGCTGACGTAAACACCTTCCGAATCCCAACTATGTGTTGTGCTGATTGGTGGATTTGGCTTCCTGTTCTGTGCTTTGCTGTTTGAGGGCCCCCTAACCAGAATGTTAAAATTGGCTGATGTATAAAAATGCCTATGCAATCTCCAAAAGATTAAACACATACAGTACGTTCCCCCATGTGCGGTGCTGGAGAAGTCTGCTCCCAATCTTCCAAAAGCATTTCTTCTGCATCTTTCTGTTCAGGTATTTGTTATTTTAAATAATCAGGAATCCCTCTGCCTGCCTGTACTACTTTAACAACGTTACCTTGGACCGACATGCACTACATGTCGGTCCAAGGTAGACCAGACTAAGAAACCAATTAAAGTAGTCAAGACTACTTTAATGGCAATAACTATTGTAGCAGAATTTGGAAGTCTGAATGTTTTCCCCATTCTCCCTTTATCTAGGTATGAACTAGGGTGTTCTGACCCAGCTCCCCAAACATGACAAACTCTGAAGTGAACTTAAAGATTCCTTTAATTAGAAGTGCTGGCAGCCCCAGGAAAAAGTTTCTCTCTCAATGCAGGATAACAAGGCTGGCCGGCCAGAAGAGTTGTCTACCACATTTATTCATCTCTGGCCTCCTGCTTTTTATCCCCAGAACTAGGGTGGGGCTTCGTTAGCAGGGGTAGCTCTTCCTTACCAAGGGTTGGCCACTGCTCTCCTCTGCCTTCTGCACATCCATGTATCAGACACTGGACACAGCTGTTCCTCTTCTCAGTCAGCTCCAGACCTGGGGGCTGTTGAATCTCCATCTGAGAGCTGATGGACAGCCCAGGCGCGCTCTCTCTCTCTCCCTCCCTCCCTCCCTCCCTTTCTGTCTGCCAGCTGCATTCCCTGAGAGCTCTCAGGTTGCCTTGCTGCTGACCCTGATTCCCATGCTGCCGCCTCTTCTGATTTGGCTGCTGGACAGGTCACAACACAGGGAGGACATTTTTTCTCACATTATTTTCTTGGCCCAGGCTCCAGCCCCTCCTATCTGACAGTTACCTTCATAGCGGCCCTTCTTCCTTGACTTTCAAGGCTATTTTCTCTGCTATTGCTTGAGCAGCAGTGAAGCCACACATACAACTTTACACACACTGTCTTATACAGAAGCCAATATAGCAGAAGAGTGTAGCAACCAGTACCTTTGGCCTGATATTCAGTGGAAGGTAAGGGTTATCTAGAATGCGGTTGTGCTGAGCATTCCAGCTAAAGGAAGTAGCCAGAGCCAATATTTTTTAAAGCTTTGGCTAATCTGAAAGACTTCTAAGAAGTAATATTTGGATTAGATACTGTGGAAAAAAGGCTTGCAGTGGTCAGGATGAACTCTTCCCTTTGTTTCCTCGCCATGAGGAATACCGGAGCACATCTGGTTTCTAATTGCAAGAGGAAAATGCTGGTAGCATATGGCTGAGAATGTGTTGAACAAAGATTTTTCTTGCATAATACAGCAAAAAAGAATCTGAAGCCCAGAGAACAGAGCAGCCATCGGGAATGTGTGGCTTAGCAGGCAACTGAAATTGAAGGAGGAGTAAGTGCGGACTTCAGAAAATCAAGGAAAGGTGAGGTGAATGGGAAGGTAAAGTCCAGCAAAGACACTGAAAGCCCACAAACTTACTTAGCTTACAAGTCAAGTTCCTCCTCTCCAGGGCAAAGCACAGTTTAGAACAGCAGATAACAGCAACAGAAGGCAACTGGCTTGAAGGTGCTAAACCTACTTAAAGATTTTGCATAAACTCAAGCAACAAAGAACAGAAATGTTGACAGAACTAATGTAGATAGGTATAGACAGCCATTAGAATCTATTACATTTGTTTATTTATTGAAGAAAATGTAACCAAAGCTACACAGGGGCGCTATTCCAGAAGGCAGGCACTGCATGGAGAAAGTACTGTACATTTCCAGGTCCCATATGTGGACTTCACTACCTAGAATTCTGGCTCAGGAATCCTGGGAGTTAAAAGCCATACATCTTAAAATTGTTGAGAATAGGAAACACTGCATTAGATAGTGATACTTTACAGAAGAGACCTGGAGCATGTCCATCCTCCTGAATTTAGTGGAACAAGTGGAAAAAAACAGGAGACAGGCAGTTCCCCCAAATAATCTGCCATGTAGGAATTTATAGGTGATAACTAGTGTTTTGAATTGCACCCACAACCCAATGCAGTAGTGTTACATGGGCACAGAGAGCCTATGCAGTCTGATTTGCATCAGTTACAGCTTCCAAATACTCATCAAAGGCAACTCCATGTAGCATGCATTGCAAAAACCAAAATGGGAGATGATGAACAAGGCATGAATTACTGTGAACAGGGCCTCCAGCAAAACAGGTCCTTGGTCATACCCAAATATATGCCAAAAATGTCGGTCCTGCACACTCCATTTATACCAAAATGTTAGGGGCTGTGATTTCTGTGGTGCCTCTTCATCACAAGAAAATGACCTTACCACCACAAGAAAATTATATAGGACTGGGAAACCTTTCAAGTTCACTGGGAATCACTATGGTGACATGCCTGTGGCCACACAACATTATGCCTGTCAGTACCTCTCTAATCCAAAGTGCTTCCTCTAGTATGCAGTGCCAGAGACCACTCCAACAACTATAATGTAATGAGATTGTAAGTCTGCATACTCATAGGTTGATAATTCAGGATAACTTTGGATGTTGTGACTTGGTATTATTGTGAATAACCAACTCTTATCATCAGCACAGTGATATTCAACCATGTTTTATATCACATTTCTTAATATTTTTAGGAGACCTTGGTAGATTATTAGATGTCTATGTAAATACTAGGCTAATGATCCCATATCATAAGTAAGGAAAAAAAACACGAGAACAGAGTTGTGCTGGACAGGCTAAATATTTTAATTCACATTAGAATAATGTCATTTCTGTCTCTTTTGCTAAATTCGGCTTGTTGGTTATTCAAAAATAGTACTATATCGCAAAAGATCTGGAATGTAGCAGTTAAGCAAGGATTCCGTTCAACTAAACTCACTTGCATTAGCATGTTAAAGTTCCCTTAGATAGGTGACTTCTAACATCATACAGTATATCATAGCATATAACTCTCCAGTCTGAGAAAAAGAGACTGTTGTGTGGATTTTCTCTGTCTCCCTTGATTCAGTTTCCCAAAAGTTTCATCTGAAATACAGTCAAAATATAATATAATGCATTATACAGCAGAAATTAAGTGACTCAGAGTGCCAATATTTAAAATCAAATTGGTAGTAGAAACATAAAATAGACTTCAAAGACTAATTTCATTTCTATGAATGGAGGAACTCCATTCCTAGAACAAATTGACCCCAGTCTCCAGTTCCGCCTGCTGTTTCCACCTCCACCTTCTGGTCTGGTCCTAGATATTGAGCAGCATTTTTGAACAGTTTAAGATGACCTTGACAGTCTCAGATAGAGGACCAATTGTGGCAATGCTTGACTTTTATTAACAAAAGAAGTTCTAGTCCATGAAGTTGGGTTCATAACAATTAAGGCAGCTCAACCTACCCAATTACTTTGAAAAAAAAAAAGATTTGTTCTTTCAGGTAAAAAGCAGAGAAGAAAATATAGGGTGAACATTTGATTGGAGAAATACTCTTCAACTAGCCCATGTCAAAAATCAGGAAATCATGTAATCATAATCCCTTCAAATCAGTTTGAAAATATGTCGGGTAAAATTCTAAGAAGCAGAAAATTCTTCAAGTAAATATTTCACAGATTGCCTTCTGAGGGAACTCTTGGAAGTTCTCTGTTGTATATTGAAGAATAAAAAACTAAAGCAATGGTTAAGCATTTTTTCTTCTATCGCTTTGATCTCTTCTTCTGAATATTTATCTCACCTTCTACTGAAATGCAAGAGAGATTGAGACTTTCTATTGAGTTCCATAACCAGGAGAAAGGCATTCTTCAGAATGAAATTAACCTTGACATTCTTCACAAAAATCAACATTTAAAATCAGTCATGCATACTACTGTGGCTAAAGCAAACTTTTCACCTCCACTTTTCACAAAGAATGTTTAGAAATGCTGTCTTGCTCTTGCATGGTTTGTAGTTGTCTAGTCCTGTCTATATATACAATCTTCTTGTAACAAAGCTGGGCTGACATATTACATTTATACATGGTTAAGAAAATACTGAAATAGCCCAATGGCCTGGATGTCCAAGACATGTCCAAGAACTGTCAACTGACCACATCAGTTGGTTTGGCTTGAACCATTAAAGCACAAAATATAACCAAACACATTTTGTCCAGCACATAGGATGTGCTAAAGAAGTAGATATTAGTTAGGTTGTACCTTCTCAAAGAGATGCTGTTGAATTGCTGCATAAGTTATCTAGGTTCAATCCTTCAGTGGGCAGAACTACCCATTATTTTGGCTACTTGATAGTGCTAAATAGAATACAATA
>JAEANM010014965.1:0-13795 GCA_017656035.1 Myanophis thanlyinensis
AGATATCCTGGAACTTGTGCTCTGATCTCCTGGGTCGTTTGTTTTGTGATCTTTTTTCCATTAGCCTCCCATGTTTTGATGACTTGGGTAATGGGTTGAATGGGTTGTGTGATGGCCTTGCGAGTTCTTTTATTGTGGTGTCCTTGGTCCTGCATTGTAATCCCGATCTTCTGGGTCGTTTGTGTTTTGATCTCTTTTTCATTAGCCTCCTGTGTTGTAACAGCTTGGGTAATGGGTTGTGTGATGACCTTATGAGTTTTATTGCTGTAGTGTCCTTGGTCTTGTGCTGTGATTTCCTGGGTCGTTTGCTGTGTTACAGATTCTTTTATACACACACACACACATGAATAAAATAAAATAAAACACATACACATATAAAAATATACTTGCCTACTCTTTCACTTTGTAAAGCAGCAGCTTGGTTCATATAAAATACTCCAATTTCATTTTGAATATTGCCCGTTCTCTTCACCACTTGAGTATATTGCTCTGGATTCTGTTCTTTTAAATTACTAAAAAGTAAAATTTCATGAGCTGCCTCATAACATTTGCAGCTGATCGAAAGCTGGCATTCCAAATCTGTAGACAGGTCAGTAGCCCAAGAAAATACTTTAAGAAAAAAATTAGCATAATAAATTGTCAAATACTTACTATATAGGTATTATTAGATTAAATCCATAACACACAGAAGTGCATGAAAAGCTATTGAAAAACAATTTAAGGAGGATTCTGGAATCATCTCTTAGTTATACATTCAGTACTATATGTACATGCAAAAGATTGTTTGTAAGAGCTATTATGTATAAACTGAGTCAATAATCCATTGTTGACCAAGAAGACAAAAACTATTGCATTTCTGTTCTAGATATTTCTAGCTAAAGTTATGTTTAGATCCATTCCGATTTGATATGCAATGGAATATTTGGCCTTAGTGACCAAACTCAGTGGCCATAGTACACTATAAACTAATGTACTGTAGGAGGTATGTCCTTCTAGGTTTCTGTGTACCTCTCAATAATTTTCAATACTGTCAGCAGAATCCTTCTGACCCACATTGCCACCATCTTTTAAGGTGGCTTCAGTTCTTGAAAGTTGTCTAGAGCTATATCCAACTCCTTCTATTCTTTCTATTTAGACCAAAGAAAGCTTAAATACTGTATAAAAATTCAAGTTCAAAATCAATGTCTATTATCATTTATAAATTTGATATGGGCAAACACAAATAAAAGGCTAATTACAATGTGCTACCTACCGGTATTGGCTGGAATACAGATCAGAACCTGAACATCCAGATTTTAGAAAAGTCTAAACTATCCTATATATACATCATCATTACAGCCATTTGGGTTACTTTTATATCTGTATCTATATCTCAATGTACAGTAGATGTATCTATATGAAATAACTATATCAGTTGACTTTACAGGTAATCCTTGTTTAGACCACAATTGAGACCAGCAAGTCAGTTGTATGAAACTACAACTGTGTTTATGATCTTACTTCAGCTTTCTTTTAGTTAACATACCTGCAAAATTCACAAATGTAAGAATTAGTCCCTTACCCTTTTAGATTAGGCAATTGCTAAATAAGGACTGCCATTTTGATTTTACTACAGCTTTATTTTGTTCCAGAGACATGCAAGTCATAAATGCGAAAAATGGTTGTAAAGTTATTTTTTTCATCACTCTCATAACTATGAACAGTCGCTAAACTGTTGAACTACCAATAGTCAAATTATTCTGCAATTACATGGAGTATATATGTCCCTCATAATGACACTGGCTAGAGATTGCTTCAAATAATTCCTTAAAAATTGTTTGAAGAAGAAAAAATATATAAAAAGCCCTTAAATTATATACTAAAATTCACAACTATTGCTTATTTTACTGTATGTAGACATTTTACTGCTAAAATGATTCAAAGGGCAATATATTGGTGCTGAAAAAAGTATAATTCTTTTATTTTGATTTGGAGATCTGTTTGACATATTGTTACAGGCAGGTTGCAGTTGTGATTACCTTGACAGCTAGACTCTCTATGTAGGCTATGCAGTATTTCCTGATCTTCTTTTGTTTGAAAATTATATTCTTCAAGATATGCAGCTCTGTTGTTTGCATTCTGGGCCAACATTAATTGAATATCACCACAAAGAGTTAAACTCTGACAAAGAAATAGGAGTACTTCAGAAAGCATGTTCATGAAGAGGCAGCAATATGCATCTAATTGGGAAAAAATCAGAAAGGATATTGGTGAACTGGATGTTAGAATATCTCATTACTAAGAAACCACATTATGAAGAATTGTACTATTCTAGTCTCAAACCTTCTGGCAGATTCAAGAAATAAAAGTCCATTTATCTAACTTCTAACATCAAGCGTGTTTAAATAAATTACAAGTGCTAAGAGTAGTGTTTACAATTGTTTTGCTAGTAGCAAATATAATTGCTTGAATCCATATTTAAATTCACATGGGGGGTACCAATGAACTGCCAATGTCCTTGTTTCTCTTGATTTTGTAATGATTTGATTTTTAAAAATAGCAAATCAGCTGACAGAATGCAGTAAAACAAACTGCTAGCATCTATTTATGGAATAAGATACCTCACAATTTTATTAGATATTTTTAGAAAATAAAAATATATCAGGGTTACAATTCAATGCTTTATCTGTACATTTACTAACCTGATGCCCCTGCTTCATTGAAAGTTAAACTGGGGTCGGTCTGAGCATCCTAGGAGGATGGGGGATGGGGGGGGCAGGTAAAACCTATGACAATATGTGACAATCTGCCTGCTGACTGACATCTCCAGAGATATTAGAAATTAAACTGTAAAATAATTTGTATCTGAAGTAGCCAGTTTAAATTCCTCAGATATAAAGTAATTATGAGTGTTAAAAATATACAAAAGATATAAAAATATGCATCTAAAATATATAATAAAAGTCCTACTTACCATAACACTGTAAAGCTAATCTTATGTACCGTAATGCTCTACCATATTTCTGAAGACTCACAGCAGCATCAGAAAGAACATAATAAGCCTTTGAAGATTTTAAAATCAGCTGGAGTTTCATTTTATATTGCCAGGATCCAGGGATCATTCCTGACTGACTGGAATGTTTAACTTCCTGGAATGACCCCACTAGAATTAAAAATGAAATAATGATTAGCAATTGCAACATAAAAGTTAAAAGAGTTACATTTTGAAATTAAATTAGTAATTTAATTCAATTTAGTTTCAAATTAGCAGTTTAGTCATTTTGACTATTAGGGTAAAATTCCTTATTCAAATCAAACTGTTTTAGATTTTGGTCACTTTTCCATTTCTACAAAATGATCTGAATATGTGACATGAATTTTGAAGACATATATATGAAGATATGGAGAACCTTTGCTTATTACTTTATCAATATAGAAACAAAATTATGTTCTATCTACAAACTGAATTATTTAAAGCTATTTACTTAAAATTTGAATTCAATCCTTTATTGTCAATGCACAACATGTGTGCAGCAAAATTGAATGAAATATATCTTAATAACTAATATACCTACGGCAATCTAACATTACTGTTAAAACAGTAACTGGATGTTCAAATATCTCATAACAATTTTTTTGTCCTAGCATTTTCCTGCAAGTTTAGGATCTGTTTTTTTTTTGTTGGTTTTTTTTTTTGACCCACTGAGTATTGATCCATTGGTTGTAACAGCTTAACACTCAAGCCCAACATTGTGGACAAAAAGAAAATGTCTGGCCCAAAGTCACTCAGCCAGCTTTCGTGCCTTAAGAAGGGACTAAAAGTCACAGTCTCCAGATTTCCAGCCACTAGATCAAACTGGCAAAGGTCTCATAATAAATACACTAAATGTAGACAAATACATTAAAATAGCAAGGTTTTATGTATAATTCAAAGTAATACAAGCACTTTGTAAGGAAACCAATATTTGGGGCTAAAGGCTTTCTTGATAAAGAGCTTTACCATCTATGAAAAGCCATTTAGGATGCAACAAACCAAACTTATATATAAATTAAATATAAGTATATAAATTAGGTATAGGTATATAAATTAAACTAATAAAATAAATAAACAAACAAACAAACCAAACTTACTCTTGCCTAAAAACAAGGCCATCTGTTTTTCAAGGCACTCAGGGCCAGCTGTTGATGATTCATCCTCGTATTTTAAAGGGATAGGTATAGTAGGGTCCGCTGCAGGAAGATCACTTTCCTTCTTGATGCTACTGTCAACCGATTTTAAGCCCTATTTGTTAAAGAAAAACTATATTTTCAATACTGTACTGTAACATGTACACGTTAAATAATACACTTCTCAGTTACATAACTTACTTCAAGAACATAGCTGAGTACTAGTCTGCATCGTTCTTCAGTGTCATGGCAAACAGGAAAGGCACAGCTAGGCTTTATAGAAAAGACAAAAGAAGTTTTCATGAACCTAGTGGAATGTAGCATATGTTTTCATTAAAAACCAACAAAGAAGCCATTCTTATAAAGAATATGAAATCAATTTTGAGAACAATGGACTGCAGGATTTACTTTTCAATAGTTTTTATATGCACAGTTAAGGGAATGGTTTAATATAGACCAAAAGTCACCAGGCATAAGGCAGCATTTGAAAGAATGATATACAAATGAAGGCTGTGTGATTTCTAATATGTATAAATAACTGTTGAGATTTGAAATGGAACCTTTTTTCACTAATTATTGAAAACAGTCCAGGAAGGCCGACATCTACTTTATACAGAATCTGTCCATCCAATATCTATGGATTCAGAGATCATGTTAATAAAGTCCTCCTCCCAAGATGTTAGGAAATCCAGTCATCACTAGTGGAGCTGCTCAATTGTAGTTCTCTTGCTCTGGAATATCTCACCCCCTTAAATAAGAATGATTCCTTCCCTGTTGTCATTCCAGAAAGTTATGAATATAATACTCTTTCCAATTATCCTTTGCAGCAAAGAATAGCCTCTCATCAAGAACAATCAGAGGCAATGGTGACAATATACACAGTCAAATGATATTTTTGCGGTTTTGGGGATTGTTTGAGTGTTACAGATATAATACACATTATATATAGGGGTCATACAAATACATGCAAATTTTAAAAAATTATAAATAAATACATATGTTTGAAATTAAGATCGAAGAAAGAAGGTGGCAGGTTAGGGATGATGGGATAACTGATTCACCTAACGTAAGTTTAAAAGATCCTAACAAGCCAAAAATGGTGATAGTTTATCATGCAGAAGAACTTCAGCAAAAAAGAATATGATTTGCTTGAAATAAATTATTTGGATATCTATTTTTGAAAGGCACACATTTCCACTGAAGGCCCAATGGAGGTAATCTTCAACTGAAAACTCCTCATATTAATTATGCTGACAGAAAGGAATCCCACTTATATAGATTTAGACCATAAAATATAATCCCAATCTTAACTGAAGTGACATTTCAAATGCAGTAGATAAACTTACACGTATTTGATGAGTAGACTTGTATTTTTCAGGTACCGACAATTCTCCAACAGATTTGATTATAGCAACGGCTTTGCTGTCATCTGGAAAATCTGAGCTGGTGCTATATAATCCATTTTCGTCACTATCAGGCATTTCTTCTTCTTCTTCACTGTAACTTTCATCAGAGTTGCCATTTAAAGGAAATTCGCTGCTTTCTTCTTTTTTTGGCTCATCTAATTGGAACAGTTCTGAGAGCATGTAATTTGCTGAAGCAATAATCTTATTTGAAATAAAGACAGAAATAAAAATTCAAAGGGTCTCCCGGCACTAGATTTTTTTATTACAAATATCTTAAAAATGGATTTAAAGGTAAAATTACAGTTAAAACCTGCTTGATTATTTTAAATGGTAGGATAGGATGTACTCATTAAGTTCACTTATAACACTTATTTTGGCAGAATGTGAATAAGATTTCAACCCTAAATTCCCCAGTAAGGACATGGTTCCAGTATTTTGACTGTTGTAGCTGAACAAGGCAAATTGAGTTAATTTAAACTGTGCTTTATTAAAATAAGCCACGTTCAAATATAAGTCTTGATTTAACAAATTTCAGCTATTTTAAACTGCATGAAGAGAATTTATATAGCCAAAGTTCATTGAAATAATTCAGCATTATATGCAATCTAGAATATAGTGAGGTTGCATAAACATGAAGACTCTTCTTTTGTTAATTGGTGATCAAATATATATTTAATTTTAACCAGTCTACATAAAATGTTTCCACTGGGCACCCATGTGATACCGAAACAAGAGTATACAGATTTAATTTTTACCTGAGGATGCCTGCCCTTGTCCAATAATCTCACGCAATTAAGGAGTAAAGTTCTAATAGTACCATAATGTTTCCGGTTTTGAAGTTTTTTCAACATCATATTGCATGCAACTCTAAGCAAAAGTAAGGGAACAGAAAAGAAATGTTCTCACATTTCAAATATTTACTAAATTATTATTTTAAATGTGTATCAGAAAAGAACGCATTGTAAACATTTTAATGACAAGAAAATGCTGGTGTCATTGAAGACAATCTTTTCTTACAGGCTTTAAATTAATTCTAAATTTCACACATGTATTGTTTTGAATGTTATCTTTGTAGTATTTCAGCATAAGTTTTGTTTTTCAAAATAACACACATTCCTCCCCTCCCTGTACTTTTGTCCTAGAAAGCAAAAGATTATGAGGTATTTCACTCTCTGATAAACAGTTTGCCAGGGCTGTCTTTAGTTCTAATGGACCCTCAGCAGCTCCCTTTGGTTAAAGCAAGCTAAATAAAATTGCCCTAATGTTTCCTTTGCTACCAAAAGAGAAAATAATTAAATTGAACACCCGCTCTCCCAAAATACATTGTCTATCCTTGTGGTACAAGCCAGCATGAGATATAAAGTAATTTTTTTCAACTTCTTCAAGTATCTAGATAATTACAAAATTAAAATAAAATCCAATAATGCATTTTCTAATTTTCTTGTACACAAATTAGTACTTTTACTAATACTAGTATTTCAATATTGGGATCAAATACTGCAACAAACCATTTAATGAGATGTAGTTGAAAATAAATTTTCATTATTATTCAACATACTTATAGGGCAGGATAGGTTGCTATACAGATAGTATGTTATCATTATAACGATATAATAGTTTGCTCAAACAAAATATTTTGCTTTTTTCCCCTTGCATTCTTGCTTCCTACAATATAAAACCCAATACCAGACTCCATTTAATTACTTTTTAAAAAGTTAAGTGCTGCATCAAAACAAGTGCCTAAAGGATTAACATTTTATATAGTCACTAGGATTAACATTCTACTTTTGGTAAAGGTCTTGAGTATACATATGTAAAAGGATCACCCAACCCTTCTTTTATATAGACTTGAATACTCATGATATGTAGAATAACTTACTTGTAGAGAAGAATTGCTACCGGCATTGTGAAAGGGTTTTGGTATTTATCTTCTGTTTCTTCACACAGGGTAGTGAGATCATACAACTTCACTATATCACTTCCACTTGCTGAAAGAAAAAATGTTTTCCATCAGTTTGTCTGTTAAAATTAGAAGTCCAGAGAATAAAAAGCCAGAACTGTTGGTAATTCTATAGTATTAGTATTATAGAATGTAAAGCTAGTGAATAAGATTTGCTCTGCTTTCTGTTTACCTAACCATTATTATGGTTAATGATCTTCCAACCAACACAGAAAACTGAAAAATGTGAAACATTCTTCATTGTTCGGTTATGTGCATATTGCACATGAAGGTATTAGACGTATGAGCTGTGGTGGCGCAGTGGTTAGAATGCAGTATTGCAGGCTAACTCTGATGACTGCCAGGAGTTCGATCCTCACTGGCTCTAGGTTGACTCAGCCTTCTATCCTTCAAAGTTGGTAAAATGGGGACCCAGGTTGTTGGGGGCAATAGGCTGACTATGTAAAACACTTAGAGCATTATGAAGCAGTATATATACGTCTAAGTGCTATTGCTATTATTCCCTTTCACAGGAAGCCTGAAAGCTCACAAGATCACTAGTGGCAAACACAAATTTAATAGCACAAAACACTGTCTCCTTATGCTGGTGTAAATGAAGACAGACATTCTTTGCATTGTCAGTGCAGCTAGTGATTAGAAACTTGGGGAAATAGATTGCTATTTCACTATCTTCTTCATTTTCTAAGAACTGTGAGCCTTCTGTACCGTATTTCATTCCAAGTCACAGCCATATTGCAAATCATCCTTTCAAAAACAATTTAAAAAAACTATCGGTCAGTGTGAAGTTTACCTTTAAACAGCCAGTATGTATGTCCTTCTTTTGTACAATTTGATTTCAGAAAAGATAAAATATTTTGAGCAATATCTTTTATTACTTTAGTAGAGAAATTGGAGTTCTCCAAATTGGGTATATCTTCTGTCTTAATCATTTCATATTTCTGCAACAAAAATGGAAGAATTTTTAGAACTGAAAAAAATACTATTTTGACTACCGTGTTTCCCCCAAAATAAGACTGGGTCTTATGGCTAGGGCTTCTTTTTAGAGGGGTCTAATTATTGATTCACTTTGCGGCGGTGGCACCAATAGCCCTGCCCAGCAGGAGCCCACTGCTGACCCACTTCTTCTGTGGCTGCTTGCCGCCACTTACACACGTCAACCCCAGCCTCCATTTTGCCTACCAGGCCTTGCACACCCCGACACCTGCCTCACCTTCATCTGCTTCTTCTGTGGCTGCTTGCCATAGCTCACCCCCAGCCTCCATTTTGCCATCAGAGCCTTCCAAAAAGCCTTCTGCAGCTGTGCAACGGGCTCTGGATAGATGCGTGAAGCGCCCCCGCCTCTGTTTTGCTGTCAGAGCCTCCTGGAAAGCCCTTCTGGAAAGCCAATAACAGAGCTCTGGATCATCCAGAACTCTGTTATCAGCTGCAGAGGGCTTTCCGGAAGGTTCTGAAGGTGAAATGGAGGCCAGGGGTGACACGTGAGTGGTGGCAAGTGGCCGCAGAAGCAGAAGCCACAGATGAAGGCGAGGTCAGGGTGTGCGAGGCCTGATAAGTAGGGGCAGCTCTACCTCCACCCTAGCTTATTTTTTCCCTTGTGCATCTTGCCCCACCCCCTGCACCCTGGGGTGGGCTAATTTGGGGGGTAGGGTTTAATTTGAATGCATGCGTTCAAAAATATGATAGGGCTTCTTTTTGGAGTGGGTGATATTTTAGGGGAAACATGGTATTTATTGCAAAAGTTTCATTATACAGGTAGTCTCATTTAGCAGCTATTTGAAGCTATGGTGGATGCCCCAAAAGCTACTTGCGACCTGGTCCTGAAGTTACAGCCCCTGCAGTAGTTTGCCCTTACAACCAACCAGAGGGATGATGCAGTGCTTCCTCTAAAGCCTGTGGGGACTTTGAGTGGTGAGCGTGGCATGGGGAGTTTCAGGAGGTGGGGGAGAGCTTGGGAGGTTCGGGACAGGGAAGGCTCTCCACCAAAGGCACACCATGCTCCATTTAATGACCTGTTGGCTGCATCAGGAAGAGCAGGTGGTGGGGGTTGTTAAGCAAGAATGTCTAGCTTAATGGCTGTCACCACTTGCAATTGTAATGGGCAGGCTCCATGAGGATCGTAAATTGAGGACTACCTGTAAAGCTGAAAAGGTTGCACAACTTTTTGTGATACATTTTATGTATAATACAGAGCTTGCAGTTATTAACATGCATAAATGTAAGTTTAGTAGTGCTTACAAATAAAACATTCTTACAAAGACATTCACAATGAAGTCTCAGATGGGCTGCTATCTGCTTGCTTTAGCAACCTTCCTTGAACGGATGCCTTTCATTTTCTTCAACTAGCATGTTCTTTAGTAATCAGCTAAGCTAGCTAGGAACTTCAAAGGTTACATCAGAACACACACACACATGGGATACCACATTGGATAAAATCATAGCAAAAGTATACTTTAAGCCTTTGACTTATTCTTTTGCTGGTTGAGATTAAAAAAGCAATCAGAATATCTTGACTGAAAAGTTACCTGAACAATTCCATTGACATGAAAACACATAACAAGTTCTGGAACATTGCAGATTAAGTTGTCCAACCAATAATCAATTCCTGTTAGCACATTAATTGGCTTATTGTTATCCCTTCAAATAAAAATATTTTAATGTTATTTCAATAAATAATAGTTAGGACTCATTAAAAATATAAAGTGCTGATTCCAAATTAAATACTAAGTTAATACAATATAACCCTGTGAATATTAGCTAGTATCAGGACTAATAGGAAAATGGAAACATTTGCAGCAGATACAAAAACAACAGTAGTTTTGAATAATGACCATTTTTGTAATTTTATTTCTATTATATAGTGTAAACTTTTCAATTTAAGAAGCAACTTTAAGGTTGACCTTTAAAACCAAGTGATCAGAAGATCGTAAAAATTAAATAATTGCAACTGAAGTACAGATGCCAAAAATGGAAAATATACTGAATACAACCCAAAATATAAGAGAGTGTGACCTACCAATATTTTACATATTTTAAATCCTTCATATTTAATATATCGAAGACACTGAGGGGTAGTTTTTTTTACCAAATAGGAAAAACATAGATTAGACTTTTTAAAGGTTCCTCATCCATTGGAAATACTTAAGCGTAGCTCTTACTGAATAAGGAGTTCATTTTTGAAGTGACCTTTTAGCAACAAGTTATAAATAAAAACAACAGTAGCATTTTTCAGCAGGGAGCTATCTTATTTAATTCACTTAATTCACCTGAGACGCAAGCTGACAGCAGGGTATCTTCCTCCTCCAAATATAGGCATATTTGAACCTACCAACATGTGAATATCTTCAAATGTCCATAAGATGTTCCGAACAAAGTCATTTTTAAGACCCTTTAAATTTGAAAAACATACCACGTATAACCATTTATTCTCTTTATTATAAAGAAAATGTAGCATAGCTTTGCAGACTTAAAAGAAAGCAAGGAGCACAAAGAGAAAATAAAACATAATGCATGGTAGCTATTCTAGACTTTCACAATAAAAAATCAAGATTGCAGGTGCGACAAAACAATTGATAAAAATGATTTTTCCCCCTCAGCTGCATTGTAAATCAAACTGAGCAAGGGGTTTTTCCTCAGGTCAAATTCCACATAAAATCATACCTGACTGCTTTCCCCGTCACTGAACAAAGTAGTTAGGTTTTGTTCTTTGGGGGCTGAGGCCACATACCCCACTATATATGAGGATTCAAGAGGCACACTTCCCTGTGAAAAGCACAAGGGCATAAGTGATTCTACTGTTGAAATTATATAAACTCTGTTTTTAATAAAGTACCAGTTTTGCATATTGGATAACCTATCTGTCAAGGCTTTTTTCACTGAGCATACATATGTACTAAGATCTTTTCAACCAGATACCATTGAACAGTCCATCATGAATATTGTTTATATACAATTCCTTGTTAAGTCTTTGCAATTTCTTTGCCCATATAAGCAGTCTTATCCAGAAAATATGATTCAACATACTTCTGAGTACAATTCAAGCAAGATTATTTACACGCTAGTCTTCAATATGTACTTAACAGGTACTGAAATGTTTTGCAATAATCAAATTATAAATGTTCCCAATGGATGACAAAATGTTTGCTTGCATTTATATTATAAATAGTCTTCAATTTTATTAACTATTTTTCATTCTCACAACTTCTGAGCCCAATCATGGAAAAACAAACCTGACTTCTCTTTTAAGACTAACTCTCATTTTCAGAACAAGAACTACATTTGCACAGAGGAATGACTTTGTTTTCCTGGTTCTAGTAATCTCATTCTATGCTATATTGATCAGACCCCACTTCAAGTATCATATCCTGTTTAATAACCATATTTGGAACCATCTGAAATTAAAAAGGGGATGAACAAGCAATTGGCATTTAAATCCTATGAAGAGAGAGATTACAGAAACTCACAATCTCGGAAAGAACATACTACAAATTAAAGCAGTTTTGACAATTGCTAAGGTAAGGGACTCTTCACTGAATAAGTTGAACTTGAACTTGGATAGTTATCCAATTTTTACTTTATTTCTGAATTCCTCCTCTAGGAGGTGATGCCTTTCAACTCTGATTCTATGACTTCCTATGTTTATCTTTTTCTCAAGTGCAGGTAGTTGTCAGGTGAAGATGGCAAGATTGTCATTGCTAAGAAATGCATTTGTAAAGTACAACATCATGTGACCACATCACTTAAGTGTCATAATCTCAAAATGCATGGGTTGCTAAACAGAAGCAGCAGAAGTTCCTGCAGGGGATTGGGGAAATTTGGGGTAGACCAAAACACAGATTTCTCCTTTTTTGAATACTTGGGACTCTGGAACATTTTATACCAGAAAGATGTATCATAAAAAGATGGGGAAATTTATGGAACAAATTCAGGAATATATGAAGAACAGGAATATACTTGAAGAGCACCCTATATTAGCAGCAAAAATGATTATAGAGCAGAGGTTTTGAACATTTTTTTCTAACAACATATAAAGATTGAATTACAGATTTTACTTATTAAGAGGATTATCTGACCTAAATAAGGACATGGGGCTTTAAGCAATCTATTTTTCCAAGTTTCTTCTACATTCAGAGCTTAATACAGTGAAGAAAACCATATCAAACCAGAAAAGAGCATAATTTAAGCATTTTTCTCAAACAAAATTTTTTACTTTCTGTATGACTAGGAAGCTGACAAATATTCACATTACCTGTAGCATTTTATCATCTCTTCTGAAATACAATCAAAGCAAATTAAACAGCCCAATTAGTCTAATTTATTTAGGACTTAATACTTAAGGTCATGTACATAAATAACTTGGAGATCCTGAACACTCTTCACACCATGCTATATAATGAGCTCTTGTACACTCATTTATAAGATGTACTTATAAAAAGGGGCAGGAATTTTTCCATACTGTTCAACAGTCACCAGACTAAACACTGGCAATGGAGGCTATAAAAAACAACTGCTACTATCAAGATAGAAAGGACACAACATTTACCTGATTAGAAGTACTTGCATCTTCAGAAAGGGAGGAAGGCATTTCAAAAGGAGCTGGCCAAGAAACCCTGCTAGGTTCATCAGTTTCATCTTCTGTTGTCTCATCTTGATTTTGCTCTTTGGAACTAGGAACAGGTTGAGCAGCTTCATCACCATTGATACTGACAAGAAAAAAACTGAAAATGTTAATTAAATCATTTTTATAAAACATTACGTTAATATTTTTATTTTTGATAACATCCTTAATGTTATAATATGACCACACAAAACTTTTTATAGTGTATTTTTTTCAAGTTTTATTAGATTTTTATTTTTAAGTAAATATACAGTAAATATCAATACATGAATAGTGTGCCCCCTGGGTATAATTCATTTTGATGCAAATATCTGTAAGGATAATCATAATAGTTGTTATATTAATCAACTTATATAATACTAATATTAATATACGTAGGTTTTTTTTTAAGTAATTATTCAATATTTCAATATTCCCTTTTAATGCCAATGGTATTATAAGCATACATGGTAATATCATCTTTCAACCTCTGATCTTCTCCATCAAATTGTTACTTATATTCTGTTATATAAAAATTATATCTGCTAATATTCCCCCTATTTCTTATTTCTACCTCTGTTCTGACTTCTAATCAGGTCATCATTGTTAATCCTAGTACAGTGGTACCTCAAGATAAGAAATTAATCTGTTCCAGGGTGGCCTTTGTATCCTGAATTTTTCTTATGTTGA
>JAEANM010014966.1:0-13794 GCA_017656035.1 Myanophis thanlyinensis
CTAATTATATGGCTCTTACTGAAATACATTTCCAAATATTTTGCTTTCATGGCTCTCTGAGTCAAAAAGGTTCCCGATCCCTATACTAGGTGGTTCCAAGTGGAATAGGACAATTTGCCGCAGTCAACTTGCTATGGCCACCTCACCAAGGCCAAGCAACTCTCCATGGCCAATTCACTGCGGCCAATTCAACACAACCAACTTGCTGTAGGACAACAACTCTCCATGGGCAACACTCTGAGGGACAATTCACCGCCGGACATTTCATCAATTCAGTTTTATTTATTTAAAACAAGATAAAAAAAGACTTGTTTTGATTTTTGTCATTCAGATTTCATTCTGTCCCTCCTTTCTTTAATGATTCTATTCCGCCATTTCTTTGATAGTGGTGTAATTCTTATACTGCAGCGAGTTGGCCAGAGCAAGTTGACCATGGTGAGTTAGCCGCAATTAATTGTCATAAACCCGAGTTCCAAGTGACAGCAGATCAGCTGCATTATTTTAATTAATCCTTGGAAATCCACCTTTCTGGTAAACCATATGGAAGTAAACTTGGGTTGTATTCGTGCTTTGGAGGGAGGAGGGGCAGTCCCTGGGCCCAAGTGTCCCTCTGGATTTGGAGACCTTAAAACCGTTGATCTAAAGTCCAGGTCATTTTACCTTCGGCACACTGGCAGACATCCTCTGAGCACAAGGCAGACACGTACTGTGGCTTATTGGGAGCACCGTAGAAGATGCTGCAACGTTGATCTACAAGGAAGAGGGTAGAACAGTCACATAATGCAGGTATTATTGTTTGTTTTTATATTTTTATCTTGGCTGCTGATTGTGCATCTTTTATGATTTTATTTTGGGGGGTTTTAACCATGGTTAGACACTCAGACTAAAGTGTTGGAGCTGGAAGGCCGTATGCATAGAAAGAGTCCTCACATACTATGTCACGGTATGGTACACTGGTTTAACAACTGCAGACAAGAAGGCACTACAGAGGATAATGAGCACAGCACAAAAAATCATGGGCTGCCCCATAACCCCACTGTAGGAAATAGCCAGGTCCCGCTGTCTCAACAGAGTGAGAGAAATCCTCAGGGATCACTCTCACCATGGACAGCACTTCTTCCTACTTCTACTATCAGGCAAGAGATATAGAAGCATAGCCAACCGGACAAATAGGCTGAAATATATTCTGTGTTTGAATGTATTCTGTGTTTCGGTGCTTTGTGTGATTGTACCGATGGAGGCTCATTCAATTTCACTGTACACATGTTGTGCATTGACAATAGAGATATGAATTGAATTGAATTGCTTGCTTTGACCTGCTCATGGATGCTCTTGGAGCAAGAGAATGTAAAAATGAGGGTTCCTTGGTGGTCTCTGAACTAAACTAGGTAACATCATCAGTGTTGGTGGGGCATGCTGTTGTAGAGGTTCATGCAGGAAGAAAAATTTCTCCTTGGTGGAAGAGTACCTGCAGACAAATTTTTCCTACTTGTGTGCTGTCTGAAGCACTTGATGCCCATATGTGGTACCAATAAAGGAGAATATTTGTAGTTCAGGATTGAAATGAGGTCCTTGATGCTGTCTGAACTTGATTGTTTTCCCTTGCAGACATTTCATTACCCAAACTAGATAACAATGGTCAGTACTGATGATGTTGCCTAGTTTGATAATGAAACGCCTGCAAGAAAACAATCAAGCTCAGAGTGCACCAAGGACCTCCCATGTCAACTCCACGCAACAAATATTCTCCTTTATCTACAACAGATGATGCCAAACTACAGCCAGGAAAATAATGAAGGACCCCAGCCACCCCAACAATAGACTATTCACCATGATGCGGTCAGGAAAGCGCCTCCGTTCCCTGAAAGCCAATACAGAGAGACTAAGGAAAAGCTACTTCCCACAGGAAATATGGACCTTAAACCAAATCACAACAACCCAGGACTATAAAGTATTTCCATAATCTACCTCTCTTAACCACTCCCTAACTTATTTTCCCTCCCTGTCTATACTATTCTCTTGCCCTACTACCTATGGTCGTGAGCGGTCACAAAGACATTTCACTGCATTTCATACCATGTATGACTGTGCATGTGATGAATAACATTTGATTTGATATTTGATTTATTAATGTACACATATGATTATTTTTTTCTCCTGTGAGAAGCAGGATTGAAGGGATTTTTGTTATTCAAGGGGCAGGATAGTGACTGGATGAGAGCTTTGTACTTCTCTACTTGAGAGGAAGTCCCAACTGACTGTGTGTTCCCTACTTGTTTCAACTTCTGATGGAGTGAATACAGCTTCAAAACATTATGGAAAGACTGGAGAATAAAAACAGGGCTACGCAGAAATGCCCTTAGACTTTCCTGTGATCTACCATCAGTGTAAAGGTTACAGTATGGTGTGAGAGGTCATATTTTTACTTTCCTATATGTGATTGCCTACCTGAAAAGCAGCAAAGAAGAGTCCCAAGGGATGGGAATGACATTTGATATCTTTCCTTCTGAAGTTGGCTCTGAATGGTTTTGTGACAGTGCAAAGTTGAGGACATCCTGTGAACTCAATTGGAGATGACCTCTTCATGCCTTCAATAGCCATCTGACAGACATAGCATCCCCGTTGCTGCATCCCCATCTGGGAGAAAACTACACTATGGAGTTGCAACCAGTCAATTAATGTCATATAATCTCTGTCAGGGAAAGGGCAGAAAAAGTAAAAGTGATCTTTCTATTTCCAGGCAATCCATTTTTTAAAAATACAGCTTGATTTATTAAGCTGTAGATTTTTTTTGACCTGGAACCAAGCTCAGATCAATCAGATTTGCCTGTTCAAGTGGATGTTTCATATCTTATGAGTCACTTCATAGCTTACTGTACAAAGACAAAAAGCTAGTACGAGTTTGATTTGGACGGGGTGGGGGGGTGGGGGGGAGGAGAAACAATAAATTCTGAGAATATTGATGGAGAATGGGAAAAATACATAATATTTACCTATCTACTAGAATGTAGAAGGATAATAAAATTAATTCAAGACATGGGTATGTGTGCTTGTAATCTATTCAATTCCTCTGAAACCATCAATATAAGTATACATTGAACAGATTGTATAGGATTGAATAGAAATTGAATAGATTGAATAGGATAAAATATCCTATTTTAAAGATGGCCAATGTTAGGTTATGGTTAATTATAATGCTCTACTTCAGTCTTGTCAAATCTGGTGGGCTCACAGCATGTAAAGACTAGTTTCTTCTCTGGAAACTCCCATGAATGCTTATACTGCTCTAAAGTTTTGCTTTTCATAATTAAAGTAATTATTCTGGTCCATAAGAAAAGCAACAAAATCCATAATTGGACCATAGGCTTTTTAATGTCCAACTAAAAAGCAATTATTTTGACATTTTGGTTGGTCTGCTTAAAAAAATTGCTCAGTTGTGAAATATGTAATCTTCCTGAATCATTCTCTTTTAAGTACTGGTAACAGGAAATGATGTGCCTCTTTTGGAACATTTTATTGGTTCATCAAATCTTATATGCTATATGCATTATCTTTTTGTTATCAGCCCAAAAACCTCTTGTGGCTTCCTAAGCATAAACAATTGAAGATGACGATCATAAAAAAAATGTTGCACCTGATATATAAATCTCCTTTTCTTGGATATTTATTAGATTTTGAGTAAAAATATGTAAAACTTATGTGAACAAGTTTTAACTGATTTTTTAAAAGTACATGCAATATAGGCAAAGTAATTTTAAAATAGTTATCAAACAGATTTAAATACCAGAAAAACTGAATTCACTTCAACTCATTTTTTTGATAGGTGGCAAATCCAGATTGAATGTTGTACTGTATAATATTGAGATCCATTATAGCATATATATCCAGTCAGGTGAAAGATCAGGGTTTAAATTCCTTTCAGCCATGAAGTTTCTATCATGATTACCTAGCAACCTTAGGCAGCCTTTCCTTACATAGCTATTTGAAGACTGAAATGGAGATAGCATAATTTCCAGTTGCTGACTGAGGGGGAGACTTATGGGTGCCCCAACTCCAGCAAGGACTAAAAGAAAATTACTTTTCTTGAAAAGAAAAGCTTTTCTCGAAAAGACAGCATTAGAAATAATATTGCTGTAATTCTCCCCCTCTCATTTCTCAACTCTCATTAACAAAGATAGCCGTAGACTATCTTTGTTTACAAGACCAAACTCAGAGTTACCACAGGAAGATTATGAAAGGCCACCGTGTCCAGTCCTTGCAGCCGTTGTTCATGGGATTCATTGTCTAAATCTCTCATTATCATGGCTATTCTTTTCTGGACATGTTTGTTAAAATTCTACTTAAAGTGGGATAATTGGATATAATGTTGATACTGTCACATATTTCAGCAAAGCTTTCTGGCATTCCTTGGTGCTCTCTGAAGTTGGTTGTTTTCTTCCAGATGTTTCATTATCCAACTAGATAACATCATCATGTCACCTAACTGGGAAGTGAAATATCTGCAAGAAAACAATCTAGCTCAGAGAACAACATGACCCACTAGGTTCAATCCTGAGCTACAAATATTTTCTTTAATTTATCCTGAATCCAATAATTCTACATATCCCTCCTTTATCTCATTTTCTGTTACAATCATTTCTTTAGTACTATTTATCTTCAAGAGATACCTATAATTTTCCCTTCTTTGGGAAAATAGTTATAAGTAAACTTAAGGCTTATCTGGAATTCTAAATTAAGTATTTTCGTCCACAGGCACTATTTTCTATTAACTTTCACATAGTTACCAGCAAGCTCAAAACATGTATAACCTTCCTTATTAGACTTAAAGCAAGTGGTTTTTAAAACCTTAGATTAGAGAATAATATAAAATAAGAAACAATTTATATTAAAAGTAACCCCATAGTTTGGAATTGTCCACACCATTACTGGTAATGGTGAATGACATCTCTTCAAGTTACTATCATCACAAGAGTTCAAAATAATGCAGTGTGGAAATATGTTATATATTATATATATATATATTTATTTACCACTGTTTTAGAGCTCTTTTGGAAGAGTGTTTGAACTCACTTTGTAGTTATGAAGTGATAGAAAGGATTGTTGCTATTCTTTTGGCTGTTATACATTTGTATCTCCCCCTGCAGCCTTTTTCCTTGCATTTTAATAAAAAAATTGTACAAATTTCTTTATGATGATTGTTTCTGGCCTTTAATGGAAAGTATGAGAAATCAAAGAATCTGCAGAAAGCTGAACAGATTATTCAAGAAAAAACATTCACTGAACCAAATCTACAAATAATCAAATAATAAACAAGCTAAATCTTAGGGCCATACAAAATTTCAGATTTTTTTTTCAACTGTTGCAGTTTTGTTATTTGCACACATGCAAGTAAATTGTATGGTTGAAATGGCCCTCATTAATTGATTATGGTATACCTTATTTCTGCAAGCATTTTTTTGTTCAGGCTACCGTGGATTTACTACAAACGTTGGTGGCATTCTTGCCAAGTTCAGTTGTGATACAGCCTTATTCTCTGTTAGGCCTTGCCAAATAAGAACGTTTACAGCTTCACCACATTTAGGATCTGTTTAAGTTTAAATCCAGACTTGATTATTCATAAGGTAGCCTTTACCACCGAACAGTTGAAATAAATACAGTAGCTCTATTTATAATCATCACTGTAACATGGAATAGTTGTGATTTACAAAGTATGGGGAAGTCTCAGTAAAAAAAAAAAGCTAAATACTAAATGTTTGAAATGAAAGATTTATTCTTATTTTTAATTTAATTTAATATCAAGATTTCTATACCACCCCATCTCCCAAGGGACTCGGGGCGGTGTACAGCCAAGTAAAAAACACATATAAACAATTTAAAACCAGTTAAAATTAATTAAATTAAGGCTGATAAAGTTATAAAATTTAGACAATAATTTGAAATTTAAAATTCAGCAAATTAAAATTTAAAGTCACATTCAAAATTTAAAAACCCCTCAAATGTCAGGCCAGGCCAGCTTGTTGGAATAAATGAGTTTTTAGGGTACGTCGGAAGGCCCGGAGGTCCACAATGGTTTAGATCTCCGGGGGGAGTTTGTTCCACAGGGAGGGCGCCACCATAGAGAAGGCTCGTACCCTTGGGGCTGTCAGACGACAATGTCCCAACAGTGGAACCCCAAGGAGGCCTGCCCTGTGGGACTCTCCCCACAGTAATGAATACTACAATGGAGATTTGTATATATGAACGATCTTAGTTTACATGGAAATTACACTGCCCAATACCACTTGAAAAGACAGCCTTAGAAGTGGTACCGAGCAGTGCTTAATTCTGTATTAAAATATTTTATAATAAAAAAGCAATATATGCAGTATATCCACAAAGTTTTGTGGGAAAAAATATTTAACAGTTAAGGATTTCCAATTGGGGTTCAAAAGACTGCAATTTTAAATCTACGTTGAGTCATTCCGTATTTTTAAGAATGCTTTTTGTTGAGCTATTTTCTGGAGGAAGGCTTTGTTTTCAGAAGCATATGGCACATTCAAGGTATATTAACTCCAAGGCCCAAATGATTCAGCACAAGGTAGTTATCTATGGCTTCCCTTATGCGGACACTTCATTTGCCACTTAATTGCATGCATCCTCAGTTCAGGCAGACGGAACACAAACTGTACATCTCCTTACAGACAAATCTCTTGATAGAGAAAACTGCTGACAAAGAAAGGAAAGGCAGGGGGAAGGGAAAAGACCATATATTATCACTTTCCAGCATGAAGGGTGTTGTGATGGGAGGATTTCATAGAAATTTGCATCCGGCTGTCACAAACATGCATATTATGCTTTGAAATTATGTGCAAAATGCAGATCAACAAAGAAATGAATGAGAAAGTGACTATGGAACTTCAGGTTGCATACCGTCACATACATGGAATTAGGAGAAGAATCATTGTGGATGGAAGAGTCAATTGGGAATTGTTTTATCAATGAAAAACGGCTAGTATAAATAAGCAGACATGTTAGGCTTTGAAAAGGCAGGCATTATTTGATGGGATATACCCTTGTATGTGTATGTGAAGATATTTCTAAGTGTGCTGGGTTAAAGAACGTTCATCAGTGATATAGTTACTAGTTGGCAGATATGATCAAATTAACTTTTTCTTCCTTGTGAAGGCTGTTTTTTTTGTTATTTACTGTTTTAAAAATAACATGTATTACTTCCAACCAGAAACTTGAGAGGAATTATGCCATAGTTTTTAGCTGTTTGTCCTTTAATTTTGGTGGTGCCTTCTCGGTTTCTTCTGGAAATCACAAGACTTGAAGCTACAACATCCCCTTTGAATTGAATGTTCTCAACCCCAATGCTAAAGGAAGTCATGCAAATTTCTATGTGGTAAGAGGAAAGGAAGCCCAGATGGACATGAATCAGTGGCCCTGACACTGTACCTGTATAACTGTATAACTCTGCATATCAATCAATCTTCATATCAATCAATGACTGTATAACTCTGCATATCAATCAATCAGAATAGGGACCTTGGAGCAGAGGTGAAATTAAATTTTCTAAGAACCAGTTGTAAGAAGAAATCTCCTTTTTTCCCCACTTTACAGAGTTAATCCACTCAGCCACGCCCACAGAATTGGTAGTAGCAATAGCAATAGCACTTAGATTTATACACCACTTTATAGCACTTTCCAACCCTCTCTAAGCAGTTTACAATATCAGCATATTGCCCCCAACAATCTGGGTCCTCATTTTACCCACCTCAGAAGGATGGAAGGCTGGTGGGATTTGAACTAGCAGACAGCAGAAGTACTGTTGTACTGCAGTATTGCACTCTAACCACTGTGCCACCGAGGCTCCTTTAAAAAACTTGAATTCCACTACTGCCTTGGAGGTCTTCTAGTTCAACCCTCTGCTCAGGCAAAAAAACCTATATCATTTCAAACAAGTGACTGTCTAGTCTCTTCTTAAAAACTTCCAGTAACGAAGCACCAACAATGTCTGATGATAAGTTGTTCCACAGGCCAATTGTCTTCACTGTTAGGAAGTTTCTCCTTAATTCCAGGTTGCTTCTCTCCTTGATTATTTTCCATCCATTGTTTCTTGTCCTGCTCCTCTGGTACTAGCTGGATTTAAGCATTTATTTATTTTTTTTGCCCTTCTGTCCTTCTCCCCTACAATCTTATTACCATAAATCTGAGTTGGTGCAACAGTGCAAATTCAAATGGAAAAAAATGAGCAACGTCTGGCAGACAATATTACATAAAGTACAGTTTTACAATTCTTCTTTGCCATTAAGTCATATTCTCCGCAAGGAACAGCAGTTAATAGTGGCTGCCCCTTATCTTGAACCTGCATAAAAATCTATCTTTGCAACGTTCAGATATTATAATCTTAGGGGCATATTTTAAAATATGATTTCTGAACAGTGCAGTCAAGGATGTAGTCAGGATTATTTTATTGCTTGGAATGCATAAAACCTGAGCTATTTTTTTTTTTTTGAAATAGTCATTTTATTGAGCTTGTGCAAATAAACTCACATTGCTTTTTATTGATCTCTTTTATAAATTATTGTGCCAGCCAGGTACATAAATAGACACTAAAGTCTAACCTCTGGCTGCTTGAACCACTTCATAGACTTCTACAATTTCATCAGAATTTCATCATCTACCTAAATGGATTATAAAGGCAAAGGTTCCTCTGGCAATAGTTGTTCCTGACTCTACGGGGCAGTGCTCATCTCCATTTTTTAGCCAAATAGCCAGCACTGTCTGCTGATAATTCCATGGTCATGCCCAAGGCGCACAGAGCATTGTTATCTTCCCACCAAGGTGGTCCCTATTTTTCTACTTGCATTTGTACATGCTTTCGAGCTGCTAGGTTGGTAGAAGCTGGGGCAAGTAATGGGAGGCCACCCCGTTACATGGTGCTAGGGATTCGAACCACCGAACTGCCAAACTTTCTGACTGACAAGCTCAGTGTCTTAGCCACTGAGCCACCACATCCCTACACTGCATCCCATAAATGGATTATAGTGCAATGTTAACAACACATACGTACTTTGCATGCAAAAGATGCCAAGCTAAATCCCAGAGAATTGTTGCATGTCAGTGTTGGTAACAGGCAGTTAGATGGGTGAGTTGTTTAACCATAAACTGCATACTGAATCAACCTATTTTCTGGGATTGTACCAAATTTCTTATCGTACACATCTTTGGGAGTACTTTTGCACCCCATATGAGCTAGAAATCTGGTTTGATAAGGAGCACAGTTAATAATGAAATCTCATATTTTCCTGGAACTTTTGTACTGTATCAGAACCACATCTGCCACTTCTCTTTTTGCACCCTTGTTGACTACTGTGTTGTTATTAATAACACTGTAATACTGTGTGGGTCCCTAAAGAGAGTCTATAAAATCTCTGTGAGTGGCTGTGCTGCCCCTGTGATTATAGTGTTTTAATCTTTGTACTTTCTGTATGGATGCTTTACTTTTGATATTTTGGCACTGTTTATTGTAAACTGCCAAAGTTATGAATGTGGGATGGGTGGCTTTACAAATGGAATAAATAAATAAAAAATAAAATCCAACATTAGTAACAGTTTTTCTTTTTTTAAAAAAACAAACAAACACCATATCTTAGGATTTGCATTTCAGGCATTTGATGGCACTTGAATTTCTACCAGATAAAGCTCAGAGAAAAACTGATCAATAACAAAGCAATCAGAAAAATCACTAGGAGAGACAGCTACAAGCATGCTCTATTTTCCTGGTAGCTCATAAGGGAGAAATCCATCACAGGTTATATGTCAACAAAGGAAAATTTGCTAGAAACAAAATAGTACATTTTGGAGGACCAAGAAACTGCTAGAAACAGTCATTCCAAAACCCCAGCAAGCTCATCAGCTATGCAGAATCATCATTTCTAAAATGCAGCTTTTGGTAAGACCTGTTAAATCATGTTTTGGATGACTAAAACAACTTTTTCTGTAGCTGGTTGGTAAGAAGACATTTAGATCAAAGCATTGTGGAAAATTAAGATATGCAGAGGAACAACTAGGAATGAGGCATGTTGATATAAACAGAACAAATGACTATCTGTATCAAAATACATCACTGATGGCCTACGAATATGGACAGAATAAGATCACATTACTAGAAAAGAAATTAAAAGGATACTAATCTGTCAATAAGAAGCATAGAAACCACTTTAACTTGTCTGACATAAGCATGAAAAGGTTAGGGAAACAAAACGCAAAACAGGTGCCTATTTCAACCCATCCCACCCAGCCACCCCCCCCAAAAAGCTTGAAATGCAGGAACAGTTTCACAATTTATTGTGTTATTATTGGTTGTTACTTCTCCAGATGGGTCAAGCTGATGTAAATTACAGCATTGCTCCCTGGTGGACACAATATACTCTTTTTGGGTTACAGAAATCCAGAAAACTAGATGGAAGCAAACATCAAAGTTTGCTCAGTGGCAGTCTGCATTTTTGCAGTCCCGGGCTGCAATATTCCATAGCTATTTAAAAAAAAAATTCCTAAGAATCTACAGATCTTCGAAAGTGTCCTAGAAATAAGATTTATTTTAAAGGCCAGTAGTTTCCCATTTAGATTTTTTTTCTAAAATTAGAAATTATTTTTTTAAAGAATTAACAGCGATGGCGATAGTACTTAGACTTATATACTACTTTATAGTGCTTTACAGTCCTCTCTATGCAGTTTACAGTTGATAGTGCTTTACAGAGTCAGCATATTGTCCCCAACAATCTGGGTCCTGAGGTTGGTACCTCAGAAGGGTGGAAGGCTGAGTCAGCCCTGAGTTGGTCAGGATCAAACTACTGGCAATCAGCAGAATTATCCTGCAATACCCTTCATTCACTATGCCTCCACAGCTCATAATATGTGATGACTCAGGGCGTGGCAAAAGAAGCAACACAGCCAACTTTGCCCCCAAACACCCCCACGTTTACTACAAGTCCTGGATCAAAGCTCTCACATGCACCTTCAACAGCCTCTGGCTGCAAGTAGTCCACTAAGCAAGGTTTGCAAACCAGTAACCAGAGCCAGCTGTAGCTAGCTAAGTCTGCCTTGTTCTTTCGTCTTCTCTCTTCTCTTCGTGCTCTAGGATCAGGAGGGGGGCGGTCCCTGCTCACTGCCTGATCTCTGTCTTTCCTGCTCCTCCCTGTCTACGGGCCTTTCTGCTCATGAAAAGCCTTGCTCTTCCCCCAGTTTCCTCCAAAGCCAACTGTCTCTGTGTGCTGCTGTTCCAGCTCAACTCCCCCCCACCCCAAGATTCAGGCTCCCACGGGGACATGACATTATGTATCTTTGTATATGCATGTATGTGTGTACTGAAAACTCCTATACTGAGGAATAAACCAAGAGCATTCAGCTGAATGCTTCTGTGACAACTATGGTAGGGTAGAGACCTTGATACAATAAATATAGCATAAAAACATTTATGAGACATGAGGAAAGAAAAGGTCAGCAAAGGATGAGATTCTGTATGAATGAAATGAGGTCATAAAACCTCATCGCAGAAAAATAATGAAAGGCAGGAATATGCTTTGACCCTTTAAGAATTGAAATGTGCAGTAATAAATATTTGGAGGAGTTTACATTGAATAGGCATAGGGGGAAGGGACAGGACAAAAAGTGATTGGGAACAAATGTGGATTTCCTTTTCAGATGCCCATCTTCCAACAAGGGTTCAATACAGATGACACAAACATGATAAAATACCACTCTACGAGTCACCTCCTTTGAGAATCAAATCTGCAATACTTCTTCATCTTTAGCTGACAATTAACAATGTTTTTCATCTCGATAAGCATAGCTGAAACATTTTGAATTCCTGTTGATGGCAACAATCGTTTTTGTCATTGGCCTCTGTTCTATAGTCTTATCACCATAAAATACTGTATCTTGGCAGTTCTCCTTACCATTGTTGTTATCATATTTATTATTATTACTACCAAAGTGGTAATTATTTAACCAAAGGAAAGGCGTTGCAGAAGCTGTATTTCCCAATACTCACTGTTGACCTATTTTTCCCACCCGAAAAGCAAAGAGGACACTAAACAAAGGAGTATGTGACCACCTTTTGTGACAGGCTGGGTTGAAACTTTCATCATCTCCCATTTATACTCCTATAAGTTCTAAGTTCTATAAAAAAATCTTCAGGACATAAGATCTTCGGTTCTATAAACTGAAGATTATGGAACGTCTAAAGGCTAACGGGAATCCGAGGTGATGTCAGGAAAGAAACAATTGTATTATTGTGAAATCATTACTAGAATTTTGGAAATAAATGTGATTCAGGAACTGTTCCCACATAAATACTTTGGGTTTGGGCATTCTGCTAAGTCATGCTAGATCACAGCCATTTTGAATTGTCGTCCAAAATATATTTAGTTTGCTTTGCGATATTGTGTAATTCCAGCCATTTGGGTTTGCAATCAAAGTTTTCCCAAAGGTGCTTCTTAAAAAGGCGAACTGGATTTTGTTTTTCTTGAAGACATTTCATTTCTCACTTCAGAACTGAAGAAGTTTCTTACATGAGAAACAAACCATCTTCAAGCAAAATGAATTCCAGTTTGCCTTTTTAAAAAGCACTTTTGGGACAACCATGACCTAGATGACTGAGAATCTCCATAGACACTCAAAAGTTATGTCATAAGCATTATATGCGACCTGTCCCTTACTGATATATTCAGTAAACCATGAGTAAAATAAAACATAGTTTAGCATCAGTGGTGGAATTCATTTTTTTTACTACCGGTTCTGTGGGCGTGGCTTGGTGGGCGTGACTGGGTGGTCATGTGACTGGGTGGGCAGTTTCTGTAAGCAGGGCAATAAAGGTTAGGCTAGAAACAACACCAGAATATTTTTTTCCTACCTTCCTTACAGGATTAACCCTGTAAAATTGAAAACAAAACAAAAGGAGCTTTCTTCTAACAACCGGTTTTCCAAACTGCTTAGAAAATTTACTACTGGTTCTAGCGAATCTGCTAGAACCTGATGAATTTCACTTCTGGCTTAGCATGTTGTGGGAACGCAGCCACTCTGTGGACAAAGTCCCATTGACATAAATCCCTATGATACATTGCTTAAGCTCTGAAAGCCTTGCTGAGATGGAAGCTTTAGAATCAAGTTCTTTTGGATGTGAGAACAAATTTACCTGTTTTAGCCGAAAACCCGGTCCAAATCGGTAAAGGAAAACTCAAGAAAATGGGTTCATTTGGATGACCACGAGGGGTCTCATTTTATTCAAACTGCGAGTACAACTCACAATGCGGAACTTGTCAGGCAAAAGGCAAAAGTTGAGGGAAGCCGCGGCTTTTTACATTTGCCGCGACTTCAAATTTCTGCGCTTCCCATTGGCTGGTGGGCCAGCCAATGGGCATCGGCATCAGCTGATTGGCTGTCGGGTCGTCCGTTCACGACGGCGGACCAATGTGTGGATTTCGGCTGCGCATGCGCAGTATACAACATTACCCATTCTTAGTTTTATGGTGCTGAGTTAGTAATCCTGTATCTGTTTACTTGAGAGCAAATTATCATGAACTCATGAGGATTTAACTTACCCGTGGTTGCATAAGCATTTCACTGCATATCATACCATGTATGACTGTGTATGAGACCAATAAATTTGAATTTGAATTTGAATTTGAATTATTTTTTAACAGATGAGTTTATTGTTGCACTTTCAGCTTATACCACCCCAATGAGGCTGTTGAAGTGATGGGCCGGTGCCTGGAGGCCGTGCGGAGTTGGATGGGGTCTAACAGACTT
>JAEANM010014968.1:0-13794 GCA_017656035.1 Myanophis thanlyinensis
TAATTCGGGATCTTGCTGCTCTCAAAAAAAGATATATTGTTTGATGTTTGTTTGTGTAGTTTGTTTGTTGTTGAAAACTTAATAAAAATTTTACAAAAAAAAAAAAGGAATCTAATAGTCATTTTTCAAACTATGTACTCATTATAAAAAGTAAACTGAGGTTGCCAGAAATTAAGAGGAAACTGCATGAAACCTGGATCTTAGAAAATTTGTCTGTATGATAGTCATATTTACAAACACAAAGCTCTCTTGTTCAAAATGTCCTTTTCTAGGATAATCTTGCACATTAAAAGCAATGGGGGGGGGGAAGAGGGGGAAAAGGTATTCCATTTATCAGGAAAAAACCCTAAAATATTGCATTTATCAATGTCTAAAAAAAGGGACAAAGGAGGAAATGTGGAACAAGGAGGGGCATTCTCAATAGTGCGCATAATTACCCCATATTCTGCCTATTCACCATGCTTCATAAACATGTCGTCTGTTCATGAAGATGAAAATCTCATATTTTCCATACAACTTATGCATGCAGAACTGGAGAATAGAAGTATCTGAACAACATGTTGTATGTTTTCTAACCAACATGCATATCCCCAAATGTTGGGGATGTTGGGGTGTATATGTAAAACAGATTTGTGTAAAGTCTGGTCAATACACATAAACTCCAATGAAACTTCAGACAAATGAAAACCATTTTGGACATCATGATACACCCCCACCCAACCCCATACACACTGAGTGGTTTATTATCATTCTAAAAGAAATATATAAAAAATTTCCTCCAGGCATAGCAGTCTCCAAAGTTATAACACTATTGTTACAACACTAAGCCTTTAGAATTACATAAACAAACGCTAGTTCATATTAACATCACAGGAGATCTTGCACATCCTTAGTATATTTCTTAATTAAACATTTGAGCTGGGGCCAGGGTGGGAGGTTAGAACAGACCCACACTGGTGAAAATACTGCTACTAATGTACATAAGCAAAATATTTCTGCACAGAATCTAATATTAAATATTCAAACAGAATTTTCTCCTGGGTCTTGCAGTTTTACTTTAAATAGTAATTGGAGATGTAAAGCGACTCGATTAAAGTGGTATTGTTATTATTGCAAAAGAAGACAGACTGTACAAAAGAACCAAGTGGGACTTAAGGTTCAGTGCGTCTAACACTGTTGCCATTGAAGACTGACGGTGGGTAATGCTGGAGCTAAAAACCACAGGTGCTTCCTTGCTCAGCCCCGTAAAATTGCACAGATCACCCACAGATCACCAAAGGAGCAGTTACCCAAACATGTGCCTCTCACTAAGTCTTCCTCTCTCTTGAGAAATTATCTGAGGAGCTCATGGTACTTCAACAATAAACTCAACATTGGGTTTCAAAAAAGGAAAAACCCAGAGCTGTCTTCCTGAGCTGCCAGAGCTCCAATCCTTTAAGCTGAATACTTATTTACTTTTTTTCCAAATGCCATGTACATTCAAGTTCACACTCAGCTCCTACCTGTCTTTGAAGAAAAAAGATTTTCTGCTCATCACAATTCAGTAAAGAGGGAATATTTCCCGAAGGCAGCTTTCCACCTCAGTGCATGTGTCCATTTATAGTATACTAAGGATTCCATTCAGTGAAGGTTGAGCACCTTTTGCAAAAGTGCTGAACAATCTCAATTCTCAGTGAAGCTGAAAAATAATCAGCACCATCCCATTAAGGTGCTCTTCCACTCCCTCTCCATGAATCATAAATGTCCTTAGCAAAGCCTCAAAGCCATGTATGCATAAAAGTGTGCTCTAGGATTTCTCTGAGGTTCTAAGAGTGCAAGGTTCTAAACCAGTGTTTCGCAACCTCGGCGACTTTAAGATGTTTGGACTTCAAGTCCCAGAATTCCCCAGCCAGCAAAGCTTCTCAAAGGTTGAGAATTGAGTTCTAAACACTCTTCTGCCGAGCACAGAGGTATCCATTTGCCCTTCTCATGTTTTAACATACAGACATCAGACCACAATCGTTGGCATATCTGGATAGTATTTATAGGCAAAAATCCATTGTAACAATCAACGAAAGTGCACTGAAGCCATGGTTGGTTAAACTTTCTGGGTATATATTTATTTCATATTTTTATATTAATAATAGCCACTTGTTTATGTTACATGAAGTCTAACATAGAAGCAAAAACTGTATTCTACAAAAACACATATCACAATGATTATGTTTGAGATGCTGCATTGGGTCACATATGAAGCTTCTTTGCTGAAGCTACCCTGTTTTGGTGGGGAAAACCCCAAAATATGAATATCTGAAAGAAGTTGATTTCAACAACCAGCATTTTTTGATACTGTGGAAACCTCATAGCAATTGAATCTCATCCGGATTCTAACTTATAACATAAGCAAACGTTTATCTTGTTTTTAAGGAAGCTTGCATTATATGCCATGATTTGGGAACTGATGGTCTATGCTTCTACACTGTCCTTTATAAGTATCAGAGACAGAAATAGTCTAAAGATCAGAAAACAAAATCCCAGTAGAGAATTGTAGCCTAGAGGCATGAACAAGGATTGAATAATGTAAATTTGACATCTTCTGATTTAACAACAGTGCTTATGAAAGTAATCTATCAAAGAATGACATCTAAGACAGAATCCACTAATTGGGTAGAAAAAAAAATGACCTTTCAGTTTGATGACAAAGGTTACTTCTAAGAGATGCATCTTGCTAGTTTAATTTATATGCAGAGTAGATTATAAGAGATTCCAAATCAAATCAACAATAAAACCACAAACATTTGTAAAAGTGCTAGATCTGTAGGCCCTGGGCTTTCTGCAAGTGAATCATAATGCAACTAGATACATCTAAGAATTCAAGTTTTCATTAAAAACTGGAAATCCTACCCACATTGCTAATAAAGCCTTCAGTATTCCCCCAGACAGATGTTTAACTAAATTTCATGCTAGGGATGCAGTCACGCTCATGATAGGTTTTCTTTCTTTGCAGTCTGAACTAGAATTCTGTTTTTATTCAAAACGACTTCCCCTTGTCATGAGACCACCTCATAAATGCCACATCTGGGCTTAAGCAAAGGAGAAGAACAATCCATCAGCCCAAGAATGTGGTCATCTGACCACTTCCTAAGGCCAAGAGGGATGGGCTATAATATATCCACTTTACACTGCAGGACAGCCGTGAGTAATGAACTCCTGAAATCTCAGCATATGGCTCTATTTTTCCTGTGAACATTCATGAGAAAGAAATAAGATTCAATCTCTCTTTCTTAAACAAAGATAAAAAGGAGGACCATTTTAAAACATTCACATTCTGATGTATTTTAGGTCTCAATCTTGCAAAGATTTGATGGATGTTTTCCTCCTCCACTGTGTTTGGAAGGATTAATTTATTACACCAATGTCCTAACCTACCTGCAAGAACCTCAGAGTGATAGAAATGCTATCTCCTCTCTGCCTTATCATCATCACCTTTTGTTTTGTCACAGCAACTCAGTAAAGCAGGCTAAGCAAAAAGACTGGCCATCATCACCTGTGACCTTTGCAGACAATCTGAACAATGTGAACCATTTGCACAATTTGAATTTGTATGCTACAGCTGGTTCATGACATGAGACATTCAAGAAGTTCTTGCCCTGTTACACAAGTATTTTGAAAAAAATCAAACAGGAAAATATAGTTTTAAGAGCACAATTGCAAGTGTGCTCTTTCTTTCAGTTCTAGCATCTTTAAGAAATAAAACGATAGAACTCTTCAATCAATTGGGCTTGCACATGAGCACATACGTACACAATTACTTCACCCACAAGCTTGCAGCTTGGAAACTGCAGTTTATGGCTTGTTCATGGTTTACATCATTAGAAGACCTTGCCCAAAGTTTTCCAAAAGTAATAACCCTGAAAGTATTTTATAATTTCTTTCGGATTGCCTACAGGGACATTCAGACAAAAGTTCATTGTGTACAAAATGCAGTAAGACATAAAAATGTTCAGACAATTTTCTCCTATAGCAAAAACTCTTCATTTTTATCTTCACGATTAACATCCTCTGTCAGTCCATTAGTATACTTAGAGCTTACTATTCAAACAAGCATGAATGAATATATGGATTTTTTTGGGGAGGGGGAGGGGCTTTAAGTTAGTTTTCCACCCTTGGCAACTGCTTGGACTAATCACTGCGGTTTTCTTGGCAAGGATTTTGGAAATGGTTTGCCACCGCCTGCTTCCTAGGGCCCAAGGTCACTGGCTTTAGGCCTAAGTGGAACTAAAACTTGAATTTTGGCTGCAAATTCTTCAAGTAGAATATCTAGAAAGAGGGAGTGCAGAAACCTCTTCTCAGCAAGATCAACGTTGCTATAGATATTAGACTCAAAATTCTGTGCAAATTTATTTAATGAAGAGGTCTCAGCGATTATTACAGAAGATGGCATTGAAAGTGATGAAGGGATACCTCAGCTGAACATTTCTGCTGTATTTGTCTTACAAGATTTCTCTTCCAAAGCCATATATTATAAACCATATGTGTACCTACAGTTTAGCGTTTCACTGCCAGTGAGGAAGACAATGGAGAGAAGCTATTTACAGAGGGCCTAGGGGTAGCCCACAATTTATCTTTTAATATCCACATTTTCCTTTTTAACAATCACAGCTGATGAGATTTTACATCCTGCTTAACCATAATACCACCTACACTTAATATCATTATCTGACATCTTAGATCATAAACAAATGTAATTCCAATAGAGCAGATGATTTAACTTTGTTAATTGATATTTATGTCCATTATTGTCTATGTATTCCTGCAAATGCAGTTCCGGGGGCCCTTGATAATAGTTCTGGAATTACAGTTCCTAGCATCATCATCAATCATCGAGCCTCCCTAATACACCGCCACTCTGGTGCCTTCTATCATGCCATCATCTCTTAGAAAAACCCATGTGGGGCTGCCCCATGCAAACGCTGTTCTGTCTAGCTTATATGGAAAGGTACCATCATATTAAAAGCATGCAGTAAAAATGGGTAGCTTCAAGATGGAATATATTTTTATATTGTTTCCAAAAGATTTTATTAAAACATACCAGATTTCGTAGCAACAAATTAACCATTATTTCTTCCTTCCATGTGGAGATGTGTTCCTCTGTGACCAGCATTAAGGCTATTCATTATCAGTAATATCTCTAAATTTGAAGTTGCAACAGTAAGCCCTATTAAACAATATTTAATATTTACTTAGCCTGATTTCTGAGAAAATACACTATTGTAATCTAAATACAAATTAAATTTGCATTCCGAACACCGGTTTGTTTGCATTTCAAATGTTGCATTTTTTATACTCACATTGCTCTGAAAAATATGTGTAAGCCAACACACGTGGAAGAATTCAGTACTCTAAAGGGAACATGGTGAGAAACATTCCTATAAGACTGCTACCTGCTTTTAAAATGCAGATGTGCATTCTGCAGTATTAAGCAGAATACTTATGTGAAAAATAGACTAGACACTTCAACTGGATGGTAAGGGACACTCACTCTCCATTCTTTATGGTATCAGACAATTAAATACTAATAGCACTTTTTATAGTTCATTGAGTGAGTCAAAGCAAGGACCTGGGTTTCTGGAATTTTTCACTGGAAAGAAGGACACATTAATGTTTGCTTGCTTTTTCTGGCCACAATCATAACATTTGGACAAGTAATGTCAACAATGGGGCCAATAATGTATTTTTAATGCAAGAAAAGTGAGAATTCTTCCAAACCATCTATTTTGTTCAGTTTGTAACATAGGAAATTGAGACACATGTTTTAGGCTTCTACCTAATTGGAGTTTGCAAGCATAGGACAGAGGCTGTGTTGTGAATCAGGATAAAGTAAACCATGTTGTACTCATGTCTGCTCTCACAAAAGATATTCACATTTTCTATCAAAGAATCTGGAATTCTGTGCAACAAATTTCACAAATCTGAGGAAGGTACACAAATATAACTTATTTTGGTTCATTTTCTCTCATCTGTGGAACATGGGCTGTTTCCTTCTCCGTCTTTAACATTTAATAGGTAAAAAATGAGGCAGGGTGTCATCCTTTTAGAATTCCCCTCAGCTACAGAGCCTTGTGGAGGCAGAAAACCTCAGTCACAATAAGGTACTATCTCATCACATAGGAACAGAAGAGAAAAAGAAAGAATGCCAAATTTTACATTACATCACATTTCTATCTGATATGCCAATCGTATTTTACATGCTGACATGTTCACATATTTAGAAAATACTGTAACGCCTAAACCAGCCCCATATGTACATTTATTTTATTTTATTTTTATTATTTTTATTTTTGAAGAGGCTGGAAATTGTATGTAATTGCTGACATCATTATGCTACTGGAATGGGAAAGGTATTTTGAGTTTGAGAAGTTTTAGGGAGTAAAAAGGAGGTTCTTAAATCTTGCAGGCTTAGTACCTGTTTTGGTACCAAACAAATAAGCAGAAAATCTGAGAAAAGTTTCTTATAGGACAGTTTGAGCTCTGAGGCAAGGAAGATTGTCAACCTTTCAGATTTTGGAAAGCTGTAAACTAGACTTGCCCTTTTTGGAGAGTGTTTTAAGACTAATTCTGGAGACAACAATGGAAGCTTTCATTTTACTGTAGTGATATATTGTTTCCATTTTATATTATAATAAATTTTATATTATAATAGTTATATTATAAATTATAGAATATATAAATTTTATATATTATAAATATTGGTTGGATGTACAACCAATAGATCCTGGTTGTATTATATTGTATATGGTTATGTGGCAAATGACTTAAAAGTCCAGCTGGACTGAAGGAGCATATACATTTTGTAAATAAAAATAGAATACAAAAATGAGTAACAATGCCAATAAGCATGAAGGACTCAGAAACTAAATTCAGTACCACATGCATTAGAATAACACAAGTATATACCACAAGTATAGAATAACAGGAAGAAGAAGAGGTGGTGCTGCAGGAGGAGGAGGAAGATAAGGGAAGGAGGAAGGAGGAAGAGGTGGTAATGGCTGGAAGGGACCTTGGAGGATTTCTAGTCCAACCCATACTCAAGCAGGATACTGGCAACCCTGAAGCTGTAAAGCCATCTTTTTGGTAATCAAAACAAGAACATTTCAACAGGTGGTGGGGAACAGGAGGAGCAGAGCAGAGTAACCGGGCAACCGGATGACACTTTTATTGGATAATGTGACTGTTGCCTAGGGATTGGGAAAAAGGGAATTTTCACTATTTAAAGGGAAAGGGGGAACTTTCACCAATGGTACCAATATGGTAAATCCAATAATCTGTTCTTTGAGGAATCTATTTGCCTCAGAATTCTGCTTTCAATGGGTGTGTTACTTGGAACCTTATATGATTCCAGAGAAGTGATTGGTTCTCTAATAACTTCTTGAAAACCTCCAGTGATGGAGCACCCATAACCTCTGGAAGCAAGATTGTTCTCATTATCACAAAATTACTATATATAATACAAAAAGTATAATTCCTTTAACACCATCAAGAAACAACTGCCATCCCTGGCTGTTCAGAAGGACTCAACAGGTAGATAAAAATGCCAAATCCAAACTAAACATCTAGGTGACTAGAAATGTGATGAACCATAATATCATAAGGTATTACTAAGAGTAGGAATTACTGGGGGGGAACTTGGTGCATAGGAAGGCCAACACCAGCTAAAGAACCAGCAGCTGTGATTTCATACTCTTGAGTGAAATACCATATGAATTTCCATACTCAGTAGGTAGCCAAAGCTATTTACTCTTTACTGAATCCAGGGCAGTTCAGCCATCATTTCATCCCTTGGCTAATATGCCCTTGGAGGAATCCGGATCATTTCTCTGCAATTATTCTCCCATCCTCTTCCTCCCCATTGAGCCACTCTGTTGAGCTACAATAGAGGTTTTCTATGGAGACTCTTGTGGATTGTATGAAGCACCCTAAGCTTTCTGCATCTCACAAACCAAATTGGGGGAGGGGGAGGAGAGAAGAGAGAGAGAGAAGAAACAAAAAGAAGGACAGCATATTCCAGCATCCATTCCTTATTTTTCTGGAATTAGCCTTCTGTCCACAATCCTATATATATCTTCTCATTGCTACACCTGTACTGCCTCAGGTTGCAAACCTCAGCCTATAAGGAATCATTTTAATTTAGGTCCAGGGGTCGGGCCGGGGAGGAAATCAGCTTAAAACTCTCTCTCTCTTTCCCTCCATTCTTCTATCAACATAGCACATTATTCCCAGGTTCATGCAGTGACGTTTGAATAGTGTTTAGATTTCCCCATTTTCCTTTTCTTTCTAAATGAAGACACCAGTTTATATTTGGGGCTGAAACGTACGGTTATTTGCTAGAATTGTTTTACTGCTCCTCCCCTACACCTTTCCTTTCTTCCCACAAAAATCCTGTAAGATAGCCTAGGTCAGTGGTGGCGAACCTATGGGCATGCATGCCATTGCCCCAGCTCAGCTCCATGGTGTTTCTCCATGGTGTTTCTCTCAGAAGTTTCCCTGCAAATGACGAAACAGAAGCTTGCATAGGGGAGAAACTACTATATATTTTCCAAATAGCAATAGCACTTAGACTTATATATCATCCCACAGTGCTTTGCAGCACTCTCTGGACAGTTTATAATATCAGTATATCCCCCCCCTCCCAAATATGGGTCTTCATCTTATTGAGCTCAGAAGAATGCAAGGCTGAGTCAATTCTGAGCCCTGTCAGGATCAAACTCCAGGCTGTGGGAAGAGTTTGCTTGCAATATTGCATTCTAACCACTGCACAGCAGGGCTCAGTGGTTAAATGCCTATTTAAAAGGTACTACATAAATTTAGAAAAGGTTCCTCCATCTTTCTTCTCTTCTCCATTACTTGGTCATACTCTTTTTAATCATGATATCAATTTGTTCAACACACGGAGCAGGAAGATAAAGGATTTTACAGGACCGGACTTAGCTATTGATGGAAACCATGAATAAAATTTGCAAGAAGAATAATTATAAGTACCATCTTGGTTTCAAATGACTTAACTTCAATCATTTTTTCATAAAATATGTAAATCTCATCAATTGATACCATTAACATTTGAAGAATGTCTTCTTTATAGCAGGAGAATCTCATTAATGTTATATAAGACTTTTGTGTTAAGCATGGTAGATTTCCTTGAAAGTCTTTTAAAAACTCCAGGGGAATGATTGAAGATCTGAACTTGATGAATCCCAGTGGAACTCAGTTTCTTGAAAATTCAGTTTAGCAAATCATCAGGAATTGATAATCCAAAGGCAGCTCAGACACTCTGCTATAAATTGCATAATATAAATTGTAACATTTTCAGACTAGGTTGACAGAATTCAAGACTGGATTTAGGCCAACTGATGCCCTAAGCAGAGCCTAAAAATGTTGTCTCTCCATAGAAGTAATACTCCCATGACATAAGAGGGAATCAAATGTGATATCTGACATCTACTAATCAGACTTTCACCATGTCTAAGAAAACTTTTTTTTAACAGTGCTGATTAAACATGACAGATAAAGACAATTTTTAAAAAAATGACTAAATTATCACACTGAGGGCATGATAGCTGGAGGGAAATTCCCTTGGTGTTCTAAGCATGGCCTTTGCTTCATGTTTAATCCAGGGTTAGCAGAATTGTAAGTAGATCAGTACATATCACTGTATTTGATTGCAGTGTGTAATTATTATTGAGCCTTTCTAGTTTAACATTTTGAAGAAATAGTGAAATAGCATTTTATATATTTTCATAACAATTTCTGAAACTGGTTCATTGACCAGGTTTACTAGGAATATAAAATGATATAGTATTAGCTCCTAATCTGTTACTATAAAACATGGAAAACTAATATACATCTCTAATTGGATGAATGGCATTTCTTGAAAATTGGTTGGCTGAAACATTAACCAAACAGCAGTTGTAGAGAGCTCTAAATGCCCTGCAGTGAATAATAATTAGTGGCCAGATGTGAGAAAATGTCTTAACTATATCGACTAAAAAAAAAAACTTTTGGCTGTATAAATATAGGTCTATATAAAAATATACAATATGGGTTATATGCACACACACAGGTTTTCACATGCCCGTATTTTATTTTTAAGGTGTTTTTTTGTCCTTATTTTCATAAGTTTTGAATTGTCTTTTTGTTTGCTCTATGGAATAAACCAAATTCAGACACTCCAAAACTGTTTTTAAAAAAAGTAAGCAAGAGGAAGGGAGGGAGGACTTTGCAAGGTGAACAACCAGGATTGCTCATTTATTATTTTACAAGACACCATACCATAGATTTTCTCAATCTTGGCTTTGGCTGGGAATGATAAGAGCTAAAGTCCAATATATCGAAGCTGTATCCAGTTTGAAAACAGCGTGATGACTGAGTCTGACTGACCTCCATAACTTTGAGACAAATATAACTGTTCTTAGACTTGCCTCAAGGTTCATATTTCTTTATCAAACATTTAAAACAAGGCACTTCAGAGTCAGTCAGTCACCAGGAGTGGAGATGGTACATGGAGAAACCCATGAATTCTGGCACTGGAAATGAATTCCTACATAGAATGCTTTTATTTTAATGGGGTGGTTCTTTGTTATGAATTCCAACTAATGGAACATTTGATTTTCATGTCTGTCTGTCTATCTGAAATGCTTTCATGCCAACTTGGTAATTTTACTCAAGCAGCTGGAAAACTGCAACAACATATAAAACATCATACAAGTATAAAGCATCAAAACATTTCATAACAAGTAGTAGCAGTTCCTAGTGCCAGTACCTTCATTCATCTCAAATATATCCAACTCCTCATTCCTTAGTCCCCAAAAGCTTTTTCCAAGATTCTTCCAGATTCCTAAGAGTCATGAACGAAAGCACAGAACCTGCTATTTCTGGCGACAAGCTATTCTGCAGAGTGGATGCTCCAAGAGAGAGAATGCATTCTTCTGAGTCCTGTCCCGTTGCTCTTCACACTGGGAGGAGGAAGGATAAGGCTTCTCAACATGTACTCTTTGTAGGTCCTATTTGTAGTAAGAGGTTTTGTAAATAACTACAGACCTGATAACTTTGCTCTTCTAATATAACCAACATCTAGGCCAGGAATACCCAGTGGCTGATTACAGGGCATTTCTTTGCAGTTGGGAACAGTCCTCCCCTCTTTTCCATAGATGGGACAAACACTTCTTAATTAACCTTTCAAGTGTCAAATTTCTAAATCAGGAAATAACATGATCATGAGAATTCATAATTCAAAGGAAAATGTCATCCTCGGTGCAATATTCTGAGAGAACAAACAGAAGAGGACTGGAACCAAATATTGGAAAGTACACACTACACCAGCAGACAGCAAATTCCAGAAGGCTTTATTAAGGCAGACTTCCACCCTAGGCAACAGAGGGATTTTTCTTTTCCTGTAATTACAAGGAAAGAAATACAAGGACATCAGAGACCATCCTTTGAGGTTTGATTTGACGTTGACTTCAAAGAGGGTTTCCCTGTTCATTTACAACACTGTGACTAGAACTCTGCTTCTGTTAAGTACCACTGTAAACCGTGTTCAGGAGCAGCCGCGGTTTACAATGCAGACTTCAATTCTAGTAGGAATTTTTGTAGCTGGATAGAAGGTTTTTTTGTGTTTTTTTATTCGCAAAGAAGTCTCCTTTTTCTTGCATATGTATTAATTATAAGTATCAAAAGACTGCTATTAGGATGAAGATAAAACTGGAATTGTTGACACCCCCTCATTCCTTTGAGTATGACGTTGCTGTCACTTGTCCCAAGTTCTGGATTAGACAACTGTAATCTAGGAACTCATGGGAAAGACTGAATTTTGCATGTACAACCATCCAGTGGTAAGTGAAGGTCAGTGTCAAAAAAGGGAGATTTTTTTTTTATTTTGGCGGCACAAAACTGTACTTCTCCCTCCTCCATCATAAATACATTCTGTAATTTAATTTGTGGTAGGATTCCCTCCCCTTTGTTCTTACATACCTACAATTTGTTTTTCCAGCACAGCTGGGCTGCCAAAAGGTCGCAGGATTTGGCAGCCATCCCAGAGGTTAAAAATTAATTTTTCCTTATTAATACAACTGAGGGTCCCACAGGAGAGGATCCCAGCCTTATCTGAATCTGACAGCTTTCTAATGTTCTCCTCTAAGGCTATTGATGGTACAAGGCCACTGTATCCTGGAATGCAACCATGCTGGAAGCCTGCGAAACAGCCATGTTCCTCCTTATTTTATTTTTGTTTGCTTTCCTTGTCCAAGGGTTGGGGAGTTGCTCTGTTACAGAGAAATGGGGCTTGAAAACCAGGAATCTTAGGCATCTATATTCAAGGACATCATGGTAAAACATCTGGACTTGTATTTAACTAATACCTTGTCTTTGAAGTTCAAGATAGAAGAGACTGATGTTTCACACCTTGAGAGATAAAAATTATCTTTAAATAAGTAAAACCCAAGGCAAGAGTCCTCAAAGCAGACTCAGTAGAAAGGAAGAGAGAAGTACAGCATATGCAGAGAATAATTCTTATGCTTTCTTTTGGGGCCCATAATTTAAAATGGCTCTAGGATCAGAAATTATTCATCCTAATAAGTCAAGGAAACAAAAATCCAATATCTTTATATAGTTAGTATTTGGGTATCCATGGGGCTAATACCACAAAAGAAAAGTCCAAACCATAGTGAAGAGAACAATTCTCTTTTCAAAAGTCAAGGTCACCTTTTTAAACTTCTGACAATGTATAGTCCAAGTTATTTTTCACAGTGTATGCCTGGGTGAGTTGCAGCTATGATCAAGTTGATTATGATGCTTTCACAGTATAATTTATACTGTACTGAATACTGCTACCAAGTTCAGTTGGTATAGTATTATTTTTTAATCCAAAGACTTTTTGAAATTTAGTATTGCCCATTGATCTTTGGCAAGTTGTACTTCAATTAAATGATGGTAAGATACAGGTAGTCCTCAACTTACGACCACAATTGAGCCCAAAATGTATGTTGCTTAAATGAGAAATTTATTAAATGAGCTTTGCCCCATTTTACAACTTTTCTTGCCACAGTTGTTAAGTGAATCACTGCTGGTGTTAAGTGAGTAACATGGTTGTTAAGTGAATCTGGATTCCCCATTGATTTTGTTGGTCAGAAGGCTGGAAAAGGTGATCACATGACTCCAGAACACTGCAACTGTCATAAACGTGAGCCAGTTGACAAGCATCCGAATATAAATCACATGACCACAGGGATGCTTCAACGGTCATAAGTGTGAAAAATGGTCATAAGTCAATTTTTCCAGTACCATTGTAACTTTGAACAGTCACTGTGAATTGGGACTACCTGTATATTCCTCCATCTGAGATCCTTGCTGTTTCCACAGTCAAAAGTACAGGAAGCAGCACTGAGTAAAATATGTAGTTCAGTTGGTACAAGTTTCTGTCACTCAGGTAAACTCTACCTCCCTTATAGGTTTCTGGTACTTGAAAAAAAAATGATGTCATATTGGTGAGGCTTTACAATTACTGAGTAACTCATACATTTGTCCGAGGAGCACGACTCAACAACAAAACTTAAAGAAACTAACACATATTCAAGAATTATAGAATGCCCAAGCAACATTCCAAACACAGATTCAACTCACTGTATCCAGTAGCATCAAAACTTTAAAGAGGAGAAGGTTATTTATTAATTATTTATTATTTTTATTATTAATTTAATTTATATACCGCCCCCTCTCCCAAAGGGACTCGGGGCGGTGTACAGCCATTAAAAACATACAAGG
>JAEANM010014969.1:3286-13793 GCA_017656035.1 Myanophis thanlyinensis
AAACACACACACACACACACACTCTACTGGTATATGAGCTACCCCAAAAGTAAACCCTATTTTTACACATGTGCCCAATATAAGCTTTACCTCCCAAAAAAAGCCCTAATTAGGATCCCGCCCACTCCGGGTTGCAGGGAGTGGGGTGAGATGCATGGGTAAAAATTAAACTAGGATGAGGATGGGGTGGTGGTGGAGCTATCCCTACTTACCAGGCCTTGCACACATCAACACCTGCTTTGCCTTGCCGGCCCACTTCTGCAACCACTTGCTGCCACTTGCGCACGTTGCCCCCGCCTCTGTTCTGTTGCCAGAGGCCTTCAGAAAAGGCTTCTGCAGCTGAGAAATGAGGTTCAAATTGACATGCATGTCACCTCTGGCCTCCATTTCACCATCAGAGGCCCTTCTGGAAAGCCCTCTGCAGCCGATAACAGAGCTCCGGATCGATACAAACACACTAAAGTATTTTGCCACCTAAAGTGTGAGTGTGGGGTTAGCATTTGTTAAAAAGTAAAAAACGTCAAATTTACCCTCAAATATGGGGAGATCTTGGGCACATCTTGGGCACCAAATATGGGCACATCTTGGGACATTATAAACAGGACAGTATATGAGGACATGAGCAAGAGTTTCTACCCCCACCCCGATCCATAAAGGCAAAATCTAGGCAAATAAAGATTCCCATAATATATTCCCACAAGTAGAGCTTATGTGAGGGCATCAAGGTGAACTCTGGGGAAGGCCTATCTATATTAATTTAGGGTTAGGTTATATAGATACCTCGCAGTAGAGGGCTTGTAGCTATCTAACATTTGACAATTCAATTCAGGAACACTAGTGATATTATTTTGATGATCAATGCCTACTCAAGCATTAATTGGCCTAAATACTCAAGAGAGTGGCCAAGACTGCAAACCACTTCTGTATAGATATAATATCTACCAAGTGGTAAGTTCCTGACAACAGCAGGTTTAAAAGTCAAAGCAATATTTGATGTCTAGTTTTGCAAAACATCTCAGGTTATCGCACCATGCATATCTTCAGGTAGTCCTTGACTTGTGACCACAATTGACCCTAAAATTTATGAGGCTAAGTGAAACATTTGTTAAATGAGCTTGCCCCATTTTTTGGCTGTTAAGTGACTCATTGCAATCGTTAAGTCACTAACACAGTTGTTAAGTGAATCTGGTTTCCCCATTGACTTTGCTTGTCAGAAGGATGCAAAAGCTGATCACATGACTCCAGAAATACTGCAATTGTCATAAATATGAACCAGTTGTCAAGCATCTGGATTTTGATCATGAGACCATGGGGATGCTGCGATGGCCGTAAGTGTGAAAAATGGTCATAAGTCACTTTTTTCAGTGCCGTTGTAACTTTGAATGGTCACTAAATGAACTATTTTAAGTCAAGGACTACCTGTACTGTCTGGTTGGGCGAGGAGATCCCCCCCCTCTCAATGTTTAGCTGATGTGGCAGCCTGCTGTGCCTCACAACCAAGACTGGAGAGTCATCTTAGCATGTTGTTTAAGCCTGTTCTACTTTTTGCATGAATTCCTTTTATTATTGTGTTTAATAAATGCTTACATTTTACATTGTATAAACAGCACATTGGAGACTCACCAGCAGTTCTGTGTAGAACAACAACATCAAAATTGGTTTTGTAAGTAAAATCTAATGTGCAATTCAGCATCTCTGATTCCAGTAATTGCAAAGAAAGAAAACCAACTAAATAAATAAAGCAGACCTGGAGTTTTCAGCTCCTGTTCCATCAGGAAGAGATGCAAGAAGAGGCAGACTGATATCCAACCCACACTCACCATTATACTAATGCTCCATGGCATCTTGCCAAAGTCGAGTGATTCCTTGAGATTTCGTGATGAAGGTCAACGGTTGAAGGTGTTTAAAAACAAATGACTTGAACACTGGGCCCTATCTACCAAAATGAAATTCAATGGAGAGAAAAAATATGGTTCTACATTTAGGCAACACCCCCCCCCCCAATGCACAGATATAGAATAAGTGATGCTTGGCTCGATAGTAGTAACTGCAAGAGGGATCTTGGAGTCCCAGTGGACAGTCTCTTAAATATAAGCAAGCCACACTGCAGCTGCCAAAAAAACCAAAGCCAATGCAATCCTAGGCTGCATTAATAGAGAGATAGAATCAAGATTACATGAAGTGTTAATACCACTTTATAATGTTTTTGGTAAGACCACACTTGGAATATTGCATTCAATTTTGGTCGCCATGATGTAAAAAAGATGTTGAGACTCTAGAAAGAGTGTAGAGAAGAGCAACAAAGATGATTAGGGGACTGGAGGCTAAAACATATAAAGAACGGTTGCAGGAACTGGGTATGTCCAGTTTAAGCTGTTGTTCCAGGGGCCAACAAGCCCCATTCACCCTAAGCCACATATATAAGATCCCTGGTGGCACAGTCGTTAAAATGCAGTATTGCAGGTTAATTCAGCTCGCTGCCAGGAGTTTGATCCTCATCAGATCAAGGTTGACTCAGCTGTCCATGCTTCCAAGGTCAGTAAAAGGAGGATCCAGATTGCTGGGAGCAAGATATTGACTCTAGAGATGGCTGTAAAGCACTATGAAGCACTGTGAAGTTGTGGGTGCTCCAACACTGGAGGTTTTTAAGAAGAGATTAGACAACCTTTTGTCTGAAATGATATAGGTTTTTCTGCCTGAACAGGGGTTGGACTAGAAGACCTCCAAGGTCCCTTCCAACTCAGTTATTTTATTAATCTGTTATTCTGAAGTTGGACAGAGGCATTGTTCCTACCTCACGTCTGTATGCAGCTCTTAGCTTTTCTACCCCCAGTTTTCTTAAGTTCATGTATACGATTTTTGGTGTCCATTTTATAGATTTTTAAGGTGGAAAAGTGTAAACATGCTTTAAAAGAATCCCCATCATTCCAAGAAACAGATCAGAAATTTTGACTTTATCTCTCCAGTACTATCACTAATGTCAGCATTAGCATAATATAATAACAACACTGTGGAAAGAAGTAAACTTTGTAACAGGAATACTTCTCTGTTACTCTCAGGCAGAGGTGAAATTCAGCAGGTTTGCTAGAACTGGTAGTAAATTTTCTAAGCAGTTCAGAGAACCGGTTGTTAGAAGAAATCTCCCTTTATTTTTTTCCACTTTATAGGGTTAATCCTGTAAGGAAGGCAGGAAAAAAACATTCTGGTGTTTCTAGCCTAATCTTTATTGCCCTGCTTACAGAAACTGCCCACCCAGTTACATGACCCCCCCAGCCACACCCACCAAGCCATGCCCACAGAACCAGTAGTAAAAAATTTGAATTCCACCACTGCTCTCAGGTCCCCCCTCACTCTTAAAAAAAAAATCTAGCCATGAGAAGATTATGGTGATGGTAAGAGAAGAAGGCATAATAGGACAGAAGGTTGGAAGAAAGAAGAAAGCAATGCCATTAGAAAGTAACAACTAAGGAACGCGGTGAGCTAAGGGGCCGTGGAACTGGGAAAAGTTAAGACAGCTCAAGGACTGGCAGGATAATAAGTGAATTGGCATGATGGTAAGAATCCCAGGTGTTAGCAAGCTGGTTTGAGTCCTTAAAGTGCCCTGAAAGGCTACCAGTCCATTCTGCCCAGATCATTGGCAGTAAGGAAGGCTCATAGGATGAAAATTGATTTGGAAACCTAGCGTGGCATGTACCATCATTAACCTCTTAAAAAGCAAGGGAGCAGGCTTGAAGATAATGAGCCAGAGGAATGTCTTTCCAAAGTCTCCATTCGAAAAAAGACAGCCAGAACACCCAAACAGACAGCTCAAATGCTTCTGCACTTGGTTTTGGGTCCACAGCGGGCTAAAGAAGGGTAGACTAGCATATGGGATAATACCATGTTTGGGTTCTGTTGGTCTAGAGCGGGGGTGCCCAATACATTGATCGCGATGGTCAATCGCAAAGGTCTTGTGGGTAGATCGCCTGCCTTCTGTTGTGCTTTGGAAGTGGGATTTTTCCTGGGCGAGCAGCTGGAAGAAGAAAAGCCACTGCTGTGGCTTGTGGAAAGGAAAACTTTTTAAAATGAATACAAGCCGAGGCGGTGGCTTCTCTTCTTCCAGCTGCTTGCTCAGGAGCAATCCCGCTTCCAAAGTGCAGCAAAAGGCAGGAAAACTTTTTAAAACAAACATGAGCTGAGTGAAAAGGAAGCCCTTCCCACCCCTTCCTGACCCAGTGGGCGGGGCCAAATGCCATCATTGTTACCGGTATGGCAGAAGTAGCCCACAAGCCCAAAAGGTGTGGGCACCCCTGGTCTAGAGAAATGAAGGATTAGGACATGATAGCAATATTCCAGTATTTGGGAGGCTATCACAAAGAAGAGAGGGTTAACTTATTTTCCAAAGTGCCAGTGGACAGGACAAGAAACAATGGATGGAAACTAACCAAGGAGAGAAACAACCTGGAATTAAGGAGAAGCTTCCCAACAGTAAGAAAAATTAACCAGTGGAACAGCTTGCCTTCAAGGGTGGGGGAGTCCTTTATCACTGGAGGTTTTAAAGAAGAGATTGAATTTATCTGAAATGGTATGGGATCTCCTGCTTGAGCAGGGGTTGGACTAGAAGACCTCCAAGGTACCTTTCAGCTCTATTCCATTTAAGTTATAGGCTACATATACATTCTTCTGTGAAGCACAAATTATTGACACCAACAGGGTCACAATGTTCATAACCTGCACATTAGGTAGAATATTTGATATTGCATCACTTTCGCATTCCCACCATGTAACTTCTGTCATCAAATTGTAGAAATCTTTTCATTTTCCCCAAGAGGTTATTTAAACTAAAGAACAACAGCATAGAATTCCGGTGAAGTGCAGATTGTTTTTGATGGTAACACAGGCAGCAGATACAAACCTAAAGTGGGAAAGAATGCAACCTCGCAATGCTCAATTATGCAAATTAGAATGTCTATCTGATTAGATACAGCAAAATAACTGATTGGATATAGCAGCACTTTTATGTGCCAGCGAGATCTGATTTTTTTAGATGGATCTACAAAAAGAGCATCATATTGGAAGAACGGAGCAGGCCTTCTGTGAATTTACTTTATTTCAGAAGAGTTATTGTTATGAGATTATCTTAATCTGGCCTTGGATCCCAGAGTTTATGGTCACCTCCTAATGTTTTCTTCCAGCTTTATCTTCACTCCTTGGCTTTCTAAATGTTTTATGGCTGAGCTGATGGGGTAATAAGGATGCAGGATGCTTTGTTTTATTTTACTTATCTTAACCAGCATCATATTTTCTCCTGCAATACATAGGACTTTCAGGCAGATCATTACTCTATTAAGAGAACCTCCAAGCACCAATAAGAAAAGCTCCCATAGAAATCTCTATGCTCCGGGAGCTACACATTTTCTTAGAGCCCCAAAGGAGGTACTTTCTGCTCTTTTTCCCAATGCAAATTGCTGTAAAGAAGCCCGCCCCCCTTTACAGATAGTCCTCTACTACCACTATATCCCAATCAAGGAACTACTAACTCAGATAAACAAGCTTAACAGCAAACAAGGGCTAATCAAGGAACCACCAAGAACATTCTCACCATCACTGACAGAGCAAGTCACTAGTATATAAACAGCGCAAACCCCACTCCCTTGTAGCACTGATGATGTTACCTGGTTTGGTAATGAAATGTCTGCAAGCAACCAATCAAGCTCAAAGAGCACCAAGGACCCTGGAGATACTTTTGGCCTATGTTCAAAGCACTCATTGCTGAGTTGAGCTCCTTCAAGTAGTTTGGCAGATCAGCAAGGAAGTGTAAGATGTCATTAATAGAAGAAAGAGCACATTTAAGGCTAGTGACAGCTATATCCAAATAGATGGGAGCTGAGAAAGTGAATGAAACTCAAAACGATGTTAGCTTTGCTCACCCTCCCCCCCCAAAAAAGACATATTAAAAGCAAATAATTTGATGTGGGTATTATTTTTATTGACTGGCAGTTGATCTTAATGTGAGATGGTCTGTCATTCCACTAAACAAACGCCCACCCCCGATATTTTCCATATATGAAATTGAAGTTGCAATAATACTTTATGTACAATAAAGTATATTATCTGTAACAACCCCAGAAACAATGGAAAAGCCATTGAAATGGCAAAGCTGCTCTTGATTAATTGCTTTTCTATTCGCTAGACTAATCTTTTAATCCATTAAAATACTAGCTTTTCCTTTCGGTCTTGCTGTTTAGTAAATTTGTATTCCCCCCCACCCATTTGGTTAACATGCAAGCTTGCAGATCCAGGATGTGGCATGAAAACAGACCTGTTATTGCATTTTGCTGTCAGCTGTTCTGAGCAATTTTGGGATAAGGACACTTTTTGCAGAAAAAAAGAACAAAAACACATTCATTGTGAGGAAGCAGTTATAAGAGCATCACTTGTAGCTAATGCGGTATCCTTAAAAAAAATAACATTCTTTAATTAACCTTCCTATGAGATAGAGAAAAGATGAAAACCAAAATATTAATACAATTATCCTCGCGTAAAGAATAGTGTTTTAATTAGTTATTAAAAATGAGAAATACTCCATTTAGAAAAATTAGAAATTGATTCAAATGGGCAACAGCTGATGACAATACAATTTCCAGCAAGTTAAATGTAATAAGTATGTGAGGGAATTTGAGGAGACAGAAATTTAAGAAATGAAAGCCAATATTAAGGATTTATTCTAAAAAAAAATGAAAGTACTAAAGATAAACTGGAGCCATTAGAGAAGCAAATGGAGAACGGAACACTTAAGGAGAACTAAAATATGGCTGGGAAAAACGAATTATTTAGAACACAGAACATAGAATAATAGAATTGGAAGGGACCTTGGATACGTACTAGTCCAAACTCTTGCTCAAGCAAGAGAATCTATATAGTATCAGATAAATAGTTGTTCAGTCTCTTTTTGAAAGCCTCCAATGATGGAGCACCCACAACTTCTTCTTTTTTTAAATAAACATTTTTTTTAATTTTTCATTTTATAAAAACAATCACATCATCTATCAGTTTGCGCGCCGCTTGAGTGAGTAAAAATATAATCTTATACAATCCACATTTGCCTTTTCAAAGTACATCATAACCATAAAATCATAGCTTAATACATCATATCATACTATGTTATATATTCTTTTTCAGTAGTATATTCCACTTTACATTCCCTTAAACTCTAAAAATTAAAAAAAGGAAATCTTACTTCTTATTTTTATTATCGAGCCATTGATAAAAGGCTTCCCATCTCTTACTGTATTCCTCCATATCGTTTTCTCTCATTTCCAAAGTCAGTCAATCTATTGAGCACCCACAACTTCTGAAGGCAAATTGTTTCATTGGTTGATTGCTCTTATCATTAGGAAATTTCTCCTTAGTTTTAGGTTGCTTCTCTACTTGATTAGTTTCCATCCATTGTTTCTTGTCTTGCCTTCTGGTGCTTTGGAAAATAGGTTGTCCCCTTCATCTTTGTAGGAACCCCTCACATATTTCTCCACTGGTCATTTCACTAGATTAGACATACCCAATTCCTGCAATCATTTTCATATGTTTTAGCCTCCAGCCCCCTAGTCATTCTTCTTGCTCTTCTCTTTCCAAAGTCTCAACATCTTTTTTTTTTTTAAATTGTGGTAACCAGAACTGGATGCAGTATTCCAAGCATGATCTTACTAAGTCTTTGTAAAGTGGTCCTAGAACTTCACGTGATCATTTATCTCTTACGAAGAAATGAAAGTGTGGTGTACACGCCTCCATCAATGTTTAATATGGAAGATAGCAAACATTACACTGATGTTTACAAAAGAAGCAAGGAAGGGTATAAAAGAAGCTAACATGAGAGTTCCTATAAAAATGCTTGGGAAAAGTCAAGAAGAATGAAACAACGGGGGCAAAAAGGGAATCTTCTGAGTTGAAACATGAAATATAGTTCATGAACTATTCAGAACCGAAAACGTTCCTGTGATTGCTCTAGACAACGCAAGACAGTTAACCACATTTTAGAAATGGGTAGCTCAGGAAATTCTTTCTTTGAATTCCATCAGTTTTCTGTGGGAAATAGCATTGGGGTTTAGAAAATGGAAAAATATGCCTCTCAAACGGGCTTAAACATTTAATTTTTGATCAGTTTGGTTTTGCAACATTTTTTCCCCTCTCTCTTTGGCCAAAAAGCTCTTGGTGTAACATAGATACACAGACAACAGAAAAGATGTTAAATGTAAAAGAAATGCACAGAAGGGAAAAAGGACCTAACCAAGTCCATGCTAATTTTTAAATAACAGTTAAGCCAGCAGAAGCCAATTGGAATACATCATTGGGGGAATACAAACTCGCCACGTCACGTTGATGTCACGTGACGTATCATGACATTTTTTGCTTTCGCGGAGCTTGGCTGGCTGTGATCTGTGCATGATGCATCCAGCCCACAGGCCGCCAGTTTGACACCTCTGGAATATATGAACGTAAATGGAGTTGCTCTGGCCTGTTGGGAATGTCAGGATTAGCATTTATTTTAACAGAATAACAGAGTTGGAAGGAACCTTGGAGGCCTTCTAGTCCAATCCCTGCTCAAACAGGAAACCTTAATTGGATAAATGGTTGTCCAATCTCTTCTTAAAAATCCTCCAGTGTTGCGACACCCACAGCTTCTGGAGGAAAATCATTCTACTGATTAATTGTTCTGTCAGGAAATTTTTCCTTCTTTCTAGGTTGGTTCTCCCCTTGATTACTTTCGATCCATTGCATCTTGTCCTGCCTTCAGGTGCAGTTTTAATGAGTTGGTTCCTTAAAGCAGCTGAAACTCATTTTTAAGCCCTTTATAGGCTTATAAAATGGTGGACTGCTTTAATGAAAAGGGAAAGAAGAAAGGAAGGAAGAGGAAGAAGGAAGGAAGAAGGAAAAAGGAAAGAAAGAAAGAAGAGAAATAGGAAAAAGGAACAAAGGAAGGGAGAAAAAAAGGGAGAAAAGATCTATGAATCACTTTAGATTTGAATCTAAAAGATGCATCAGGTGCATACCATCTCAGGAAAAGGCTCACCTGCTTTAAGGAGCAATACAATGCTGTCTGTTCTGAAATACCTGCTAATGACAGATCTGGTCCTCCAGTTAGGCAAAATAATACAGCTGTTTTGAGCAGTAAACCAACTCAAGTCACTTTGTTTCTAGAAATGCCATCTGGAGATGGTGAGGATGGTGAAGCCAATCTGAAATGGAATGTGTGGATGACCTTGAGGAATGAGGGAGAGAGATGCTGCCTAGGAAACAAAGGAGAGGCAGGAGCTCTTAGTTACTTGACTGTTGAAGAAAGAAACTTAGGAAGGATAACAGTTAAAAGTGCTGGTAGGAAATATGTACCTTCAGACTTCCAAGATTCTGTTAACATAATTTTACAATAAACTAGAATTAGCTCATCTAGTCATGTTTCCTGACTTTTATCTGGGAGGACTGATGGAAGCTATTTGGGACACTCTATATTCATTAATGTAAGCTTTCTTCACAGCAACTTATTGTAAAGGAACCATAGCATCTGGCAGCAGTGACAGTCTCTGTAGCCATTTCTGAGTATCACTCAGTCTATCCTATGCTTAAGTGCTGGTGGGATGGCTTATGAGTGAACACTGATACAGCTATGATTGCTGTACAGGAGAGAGGAATGGAGGTGGGGAATGGTAAATCTTCCTCCTATCTCAAACAATTAGTACTCTTGCCTGCTTATGGTGAAGAACATTCTGCCGTATCTCTGGATTCAGTTGTGTCTCACATTCCACCCAAACTCTAATCTTCTATGGTGAACCAGAGAAGTAAGAATGGTCCACAAGCTAGTAAGAATAAGATTAGGCAAGTTATACATTTAAGTTATATACATTTAAGACATCCGCTCTCAAATCGTCTTCCTAGGGTAATTAATCCAATCCGCTTTCTCATCAATTTCAATCAGTCTCTTCTACTATATATCTCTTGTCATTGGAGAAATTCTGATTTCTTGTTCTGTTTGCCTTATTTACTAATTACAGTTTCCATATTTGATATCGGGCCCAGCCCAAGAATAACATTGAGAAATCCAAGCTAAGTTCAGTTCTTTATTTGCTTATACCCAACAGACAGAATCTTGCCAATCTAAAATTTTACTATTCTCAACCTAATGGATATACCCTGGGAGATTCTAGGGAGTGGCCACCCTAACTCTCTTCCTCCATACCCTATCCAGCTCTGGACTGTATTGTCTATTGTCTCACTCTCCTCCTTAGAATATGTTCCCTCCTTCCTGGGAAACTGCAACTTCAATATAGTCCATCACACCACCTCCATAGCCACCACCCCTCACATTTAATTTTCAGTGGTGGAATTCAATTTTTTTTACTGCTGGTTCTGTGGGTGTGGCTTGGTGGGCATGGCTGGGGGGGGTGTCACGTGACTGGGTGGTTTCTGTAAGCAGGGCAATAAAGATTAGGCTAGAAACAACACCAGAATGTTTTTTTTTCCTGCCTTCCTTACAGGA
>JAEANM010014970.1:0-13792 GCA_017656035.1 Myanophis thanlyinensis
TTACATGCTTTCGAACTGCTAGGTTGGCAGAAGCTGGGGCAAGTAAAGGGAGCTCACTCCATTATGCGGTGGTAGGGGTTCGAACTGCCAACCTTTCTGATCGACAAGCTCAATGCCTTAGCCACTGAACCACCATATTCCTTAATCAGTACAACTCACAAACTGGTCACATGGGCAAACCAAGTCATGCCCAACACTTCTTTTACTAACCTTTCATTTTAATGGAAGTAAGTGAATACCAAAAGATTTGGAGACACATAGTAGAAAAGCTAAAAATTTCCTGCAAAAGAGATACTTTGCTTTTCCTTTTTTTTTTGTTTTTGTTTTGCAAGACATAACCAAATTGGAATGGGAATATTAAGTACATGGTTAAATAGGTTTCAAAGGTGACAGGACAAAATCCTGGCGATTATGAAATCAAGGCTCCTCATCGTGAAGGCTTTTTTCATCCCTGTTGGTTCTTTGAACAGACTTCCATAATGCCTATAATTTCCTGGCAACCTGAAGAATTGAAGCCACATTTGCAAAAATGATGAATAATTTTCTTTGCATGGATTTTTCTTCCTGGTTTCAGGCACAAGGGATGCTGGCCAGACCTGCCTCTGAGTTTCCTGACCCAGACACTAATCCAAGGCCACCGTTTGAGAAAATTTTGAATTATAAGGCCACCTCTCTAGGTAAACATCAGCGGATGGTATTTCATTGAATGAATTGGCTTTTTCTCACAATACTGTGTGAAAGATAACAAAGTGTAAAATCTGTCTTTGTTTTCACCTACAGAAAATGAAGTGGCCATTGACGGTGGGAGAGGAACCACTTCTCTGCAGCCAGATCAGGTAAGACAAGGATTGCGCAGGGAAGCTCAGGAGTAAAGGTGTCCACAGGATGGGTGGCTTTCATCAGAATAACAGAAACCTTTCCAGCACAAGCTTTGTCCCTTTCATACATGACACACGGATTAAAACAAAAACCCAGCGCTTGCAGAATAAGCCACCCTGTGAAAATCTTTGATTGGGCTTTGTCCTTTACAAATCTGTCGATCTGAAAAGAATCTGGCAATAAGACGATAATCTTGTGTGTCACTGGCCTGGGTTGTGATTGTGATATGTGTGTGCTGTGCTTTGAGATTCGGATATTTTATATGAACACTGGCTCATTCATTAGAATGTTGAGCAAACCAAGGTTTAAATGATAACTGAACTGCTCTGACTGGATCCATCTTACCCATCTTACTGTTTTTTTTTAAAACAGTTGCTGAAAAGGCCATCTTGGTTTGCACATGGTGCTTAAGACCATATCCACTCCGTCAGGTTCAACAGGATCGAACCATTCATAAATAATCAAATAAGACCTCTCCCAGGTTATTATCTAATTCAGTGGCCTCCAATCTTTTGGACCCCAGAGACTGGTTCCATGGAGAAAGGCTCTTCCACAGACCAGAGGGGGCACGGTTTTGCATGCTGCCTGTCTACCGCAGATGGGCCTTCTCTTGTTTATGCAGCCTGGTTGGTGGCATGCCAGAGACCAGTGTCATTCCACAGACTAGGAATTGGTGACCTAATCCCTAATCCCTCTAATGGATTTATAACACCCATGGGTTCCAACTGAGAATGAAACTGAGTAACTTTGTCAGGTGTTCAACGAATTCCTCTTGCCTTGCCTTAAACAAAAGAATCATGTTTTGGCTTCACGTGTTGTATTAGACCTGTCACCTTCTCTCTGTTAAGAAATTTGAAGGCAACTGAGATAATATTGGTTTGTAAAATATCATGGTTTCTTCTTTCAGGGCTCAGGGCGTGTCAACAAATTGGCTACAGAGGAAAGGACTCCATTAGATCCAAACCAGATGGACATTATGGAGGAGAATTATGGGACGTTGCCATCTCTGGGTAAGTTTTCGTCTTGGTTACGATAACCAGAAATCAAAAATGACTACCCTCCATCGTGCTAATCGGTGCCCTGTAGGTGAGTCTTAGAGAACTGTAGTAGCTCATCCATGTGCATTATGCCAGAGCATGGAAAGCAGTGTGAATAGAAAGCCAGTTTGGTCTAGTGGCTAAGTTCCACCAGGTTAGAAACCGGGAAACTGAGTTCTAGTCCTGCCATAGGCATGAAAGCGGGCTGGATGACCTTGAGCTAGTAATTGTCTCTCAGCCCAACTAATGACACAGGGTTGTTGTTATGGGGAAAACACGAGGACAGAGCATTAGATACATTTTATTTTTTATTTTACATTTTACATTTTATTTTACATTATACATTTTATTTTACATTTTATTTTTATTATATTTTTTGAAAACAATAAAGGCAAAATGTGCATGAAGTAATTTTTTTGTGTGTTTTCTTTTCTTGGTACTTTGCTTCAGTGCTCCAAACCAAATTCACGTCATGGCAGGAAGCAACTGAGGATCCATCTGCCAAGGATTCTCAAGGAGAAGAAAGACCAACAGGTAAACATTCAGTCATGGGTTTTTATATATATATATATATTGCATCGTCTTAGTGTTTGAGCCAAGTCACTTTGCATTTATTTTGGGATGGTTTAAAGAATGAGCCACAGTTATAAACTGTGATGGCATAAATCGTGGTTTACAAACCATACTGTTTGCACCAAAATATAAATCATAATGTGGTTAAGTATCATTTTGGTTGAAGATATTGTCCAGGCACCATCTTTTCTTTGAATCCAAGAGCTCTTCCAGGATTGAGGGTAAAGTTTTTTCTGATTACATTCTTCTTATTGATTCATTCAGATGATGGAAAAAGCAGTAAACAGGATAAACTGAAGTACGAAGAAAAACAGAAATGGGGAGAGAAAGCTGTCCCTTTTGAAGAGGCTGACTTCTCTCAAATTCCAAAATTAGTAGATTGTAACGAAGAAATGAAAAATGCGAGCCACAGTAGAGAAAAACCACCGAAATCCCTTGAGTTTGGAGGTAGCTTAAATGAGCGGGTAAGCCTTACTAAACCGCAGAGAGCGCATTCAGGAGATAAAACCTATAAATGCTTAGAGTGCGGAAAGAACTTCACAAACCTTAAGTCACATCAAAAGATACACACGAGTGAGAAGCCATACAAATGTTCCGAATGTGGGAAGAATTTCCGGTACAACATGAACCTGAAAACACACCAGCGAATTCACACAGGGGAGAAACCATATAAATGTTCTGAATGCGGAATGACTTTCAGCTACAGCATGAATCTGAAATCGCATCAAAAAATCCACAGCGGGGAGAGACCGTACAAATGTTCGGAATGTGGGAAGAGTTTCAGTCACAGCGTGCACCTGAAGACGCATCAGAAAATCCACACGGGAGAGAAACCCTATAAGTGTTCTGAGTGTGGGAAGAGTTTTAGTCACAACGTGAATCTGAAGACCCATCAAAGAATCCACACGGGGGAGAAACCGTATAAATGTTCTGAGTGCGGAATGACGTTCAGGTACAGCATGAATCTGAAATCGCATCAAAAAATCCACACGGGAGACAGGCCATATAAATGTTCCCAGTGTGCAAAACGATTCAGTAACAGCTCAGACCTTAAACTGCATCAGAGAGTTCACACAGGGGAAGAACTTCCTAATGCTCCCAAGGAATGAGTTTAAAGTCAACCTGCAACCCGCAAGAAGATCGTGCAGAAAGGATATTGTTGGATGTGGGATCCTGTTTTTCACATCTTCTATCTATCCAGGAGTGTTTACGAGGTGGGGTTAAAAATAAGTCAAGAGGAGGGATGTGCCCATGTGATTGAATCCCTGTCCCTTTTAACCTGTGTTGAACAGGAATCGCATTTAAAAAAAAACCCAGGGCTTAGATCACATAGCCACAATTACCATCTAGAACAGGTGTGGGTCAAACTTTTTGACTCAGCCACAATGATGGGCTACCCCTCCCCCAGCACCCCCCCTACCCTTACTCCCCCTCCCACAGCCCCCCCTTACTCCCCCTCCTGCAGCCCCCCCACCCTTACTCCCCCTCCCACAGCCCCCCTCCCCCGTGTGTCTTTGCGGGCGTGGGATGCCGAACGCAGCAGCCATGCAGAAGAAGGTAAGGGGGTGGCGGGCGGGCGTGGCTCCATAGCAGCAACGCTGGCTCTTCTGCCGCCCAAGTGCTGCTGATGGGGAAAAGCGGCTCTGGCAAAACGAGCATGCACTCCACTTCGCCAACTAAATCCCGCGATGGAGCGCATGCTCGTCTTGCCGGAGCCGCTTTTCCCCCTCAGCAGCACCTGGGTGGCGGGAGAAGAGCCGGCGTTGCCGCTGCGTTGCCGCTGCGTAGCCGCCACCCTGCTCCTGCCCACCGCCCTCTTACCTTCTTCTCCATGGCTGCTGCGTTCAGCATGCCACGCCTGCAAAGACACGCGGGCGTCAGCTGCCTGTTCCGCTTCACCGGGCGGCTCCCCGTGGCCCTCCCCAGATGGCTCGGCGGCCTCTTCAGTGGGTGAGGGGCCCGGCAGGTGCAGAAGGGCGCGGAGCGGGGACAGCAGCCGCTCCATGTCATTGTCCTGCGTAGGCCTGACAGCCCCAGCCTCACGTAGGTCGCTCGCCCAGCGTCAGATGACACTATGCGCCGATCATCAGCAGCACCCAAAGAGCGACCCTCTCAGGCGCTCTGCAAGGGAAAGACGGCTGCGCGCGGTGGGAGGGCTTGTTGTTCGCGCACGTGGGACATTTCTGGAGAGCTCCGGGACATGGAAGCCGGATCAGTGTTGAGTGTCAGTGAGGGCGGAACTCGCCATAACAAGTTTGGTGGGCCGGATTAAAAAGCCCAACGGGCCGGGTGTGTCCCACAGGCCGTAGTTTGCCCATGTCTGTTCTAAGGGATAAAAGACAACAACACTCCATTCAGGCGACTTACATACATTTAGCCAGTGCATAGATATAAGAGGATGATAGGGCCTATCCATTCTGCTGCCAATTTTTACATTGTTCAAACTCCATTCATTCAGCACAATTTCTGAACCTAGACTCTCCCAATAAATATGGCTAAAAGAAAAATGTTGTGGGTCAATGTTTGTTGTGATCACATGTTTTCAAATATCACACACCAAAATGGAATAGGAACAGGCTTCTTACCATACATACATCAATCTTCTTAAGTTGAATTTGGTGGAAAGCTACCTAGAGCAGGGGTCCCCAACTTTTTGGACCTCAGGCACCACTAAATTCATAATTTTAAATCCCACGGACTACTAATATGATCTGCCTAATGACCAGCTGGGTAGGCATGGCTAGGTGGTCATGTGACTGGGTGGGCGTGGCCAACTTGATGTCTCACTGATGTCTCCTCGCCCTCTTCACTCCCAACCATTCCCCACCTCCCCGCCCGGACTTCTTAAGGCCCCAATAGGAAGGAGTTGTTGGACTAAACAGCTACCACAAGGAAGAGTTGGCAAAACAGCTGGCTCAGTTCTAACCGAGGAGGCTCAGCATAAGTACCTCATTGAGGTACCTACAAGCATAGGCTTTCCAAGCAGAGGGAAGACCTGTGGGAGTGCAAGTCCGTTTGGGCTCCAGAGCATGGTCCTCCTCCTGGGCGGCAGGAGTTTTGCACACTGCTCACTGAGCCGCCTGGACTGCCGTGATGGAGGGAGGGGTTGGAGTTACTAAACAGGTGGCCAAGCTAAGTGCCTGAGGACTCCTGATTTAGTGCAATATAAAAAAATGCAAATAATTTTTCTGTGGACCAAAATTTTCTTGCAGACCACTGGTTGGTGACCGCTGACCTAGAGAGTAAACCCAACAGGTGTGATCAAATTCTATTGCATACTTAGGAGGAAACGGCTTGAAGCAGCTAATTGCTCTCTATCAACACAAGAGTCCAGTCCCGTCTTATATCCAATGAAATTTAAATCTGGCACCCCACCTTTTGTATCCCCATACAACTTGATGTTAGGAGGCAATTAGCTGTGGAGTTACCTGCATTCCTACATACTCTAGCCCTCTATTTACTGGATATAAAAGAGCAGAGATCAGCAGAGTATTTTGCATGGATATATATCTTGGTTACAAATTTGCAGTTCCCTGAATGTACAGCCCTATCCACTTTTCCTCCTAACAATGAGCAATGATAGCTGTAAGGTGATCCCATTCCCCAGCCCTCTTTTGATTTACCTCACCACTCCATTCTGGAATTCTTCAGTGGCTTGATAATAAATGGTTATGGCCACCCGTGCATCTGTATCGAATGTGAACTCCACGTTGTACTGGACTTTCGCTTTGCTGACTTCTTCGCCTGGAGTCTTCACTTCCTCGGTGCATCTAACAGAGCAGAACAAAGTAACTATACGTTTTGTACAAATGCTGGAGATCCAACTTTTTAAGGAGTGATTTGGGGACTTCTGGGAGTAATCATTCCAATAAATCTGAAAGGTACTAGGTGGGAAGTTGCTACGGTATGATTGTGCATGTTAGAATGCAGAATTGCAGGCTAATTCAGCTCACTGCCAGTCGTTTGATCCAGACTGGCTCAAGGCTGTCTCAGTCTTCCATCCTTCCGAGATGGTAAAATGAGGACCCAGATTATTGGGGACATTTTGCTGACTCTATGCTTAAAGAGGGCTGTAAAGCACTGAGAAACAGTATATAAATCTAAGTACTATTGCTATTGTCAACAATTGCCTCTGGTTTCTTAGAAATTGTAGACTAGCATTTTTTCAGCTATGTTCCTTGGAACCCTAGAGTTCCATGAGAACTTGAAGAGGTTCCATAAGAGACTGACATTCATTAAAATCTAGCCAATTTCCCCTAACTAGAGCTAAAGGTTCCATGTCGTGAAAATGTCTTAACCTTGGCTCTAGACCAGGGTTCCCCAACCTCTTGTCCATGGACTAGCACCGGTCTGCAGCATGCCAGAAACCAGCCACCAAAACAAGCGAAGTCCCATCTGTGGGATGCAGGCAAACATGAAACCACATCCCTTCTGGTCCATGCAAAAACTTCTCTCCATGGAACTGGTCCCTGGAGCCCAAAAGGTTGGGGGCTGCTGCTGTAGACCCTAATCATAAGAAATGGTATTGCCTTTTGTTGAACTACTATCTCACTATCTTCACTGGGACATACTTAGAGTAAAGGGTTCTTGAATACAGGATTGGCACAAGTTTTGGGTGACCACACCAAGAGTTTCTGTACCGAAAGCCTTTGCAGGTATTTGCCCCCCTAAACATTCCAGGATTTATCCATTTTTTTATTACAGATGAAATATCTAGTGATAGTTTGACTGTTCTCTGACTGTGAGCTCATAAATCAGCAGAAAAGCATATTATTTTTTATGCAGAAAGTACAGGGAGTTCAAGGTTCAGCATCTCCTTGTAGACCTAAGAAGCTTTCTAATAAAAACTGAAAAGAACCTGCTGGGACCTGTGATTGTTGCAAATATAAGGAGGCCTTTAATATTCTTACGTCCTTTTCCATACAACAATTGTGTTGAAATCACAATGCTGACATTTGGTAGGAAAATGTGTGTCGTTGTTGTTTAATTCAGCTCATATTTATAACTATTGGCTACATTTATTTATTTATTTATTTATTATCCCACCAGTGGTGGAATTCAATTTTTTTACTACCTATTCTGTGGGCATGGCTGGGTGGATTAACCCTGTAAAGTGGGGGGGAAAGGAGATTTCTTCTAACAACCGGTTCTCCGAACTGCTTAGAAACTTTACTATCAGTTCTAGTGAATAGGCTAGAACTGGTTGAATTTCACCTCTGTATCCCTCTGTATATATTTTTATAAATAATTCAAAGTAGCAAACATAACTAACACTCCTTCCTCCTCCTCTTTTCCCCACAACTACAATCTTGCCAGATGGATTGGGCTGGGAGAGAATTAATGACCCAAAATCACCCAGCCAGTTTTCATGCCCCTCTGCCTTCTAGCAAAGTATGCATCCCCCTTCCACTTTTTCAATAATTCTTCTCAATAAATAATCCAAATATTTTTATTGTATCTTTCTTATATACTCATTAATCTGCTATTTGTCAATATGAGAGAACACTAGGATTACCTATTATCTGCCAGGAGTTTTCCAAATTCCCCTTTCTTCTCTTAAGGACGACATTATGTGTTATCCTCCCTTGCTGGGCTCTACTCTGATTGGGGTGGGTGGGAGTGAGGAACATCAAAACACATTAGTCATTTCTCATGAAGACTGAACTACCTGCAGCCCAGACTTTTCATATTGCCACCAATGATTATAAGGGAACAGAATAATACCATAAGTGCTAAACTAGGCCTGTCAAACTGGCAGCTGGATGCATCACATGCAGGCCACGCCCACCCGGCTCCACAAAGACAAAAAATGTCATGGTACATCACATGACATGATCAACTTTGACACCCGTGTGCTAAACCAATTCTGCAAAAACATTCAAGTCCCAGGTTATTACAGGGACAGCTTTTGTCCAGAATCACTGACTCCCGAGTATGAGTATGAGAACAGAAGAGATAAAGGACAAGAATATGAAATCAGAAAGCTAGTCCATTAGCATAATAACATTCTTTCAGGTTCTGTGACAATTGAAGATTATCCACCTGATTTAATGAAAACTGACACTGCTGAGTTGCAGGATGAAAACAACAAGTACCAACTAAGGCCTTGCTTGCATGTTTTACATCTTTGCCTATTGTTTGGATTCTCTGGAGACAAACATAGACTTGTTACCTTTGCAAAAACAGTAAACCCAAAGGAATACATGGCAGTGCCTTTACAGAGAAACATTATAAATGGCTTTTATTGCAAGGATGTCTGTTTTAAGCCATACTTTAAACAAACTTAATATCTGAATGCAGTTGCCCATAGAACTATTTGCAAGTTCTAGATCGGGAGGGAGGGACGAGAGGTTATAGAGAGCAGTTAGCAATCAAAATCATGGCATATTAACTTGATTAAAAAAATATTATACTGAGACCTGCTCATAATTGCTGTTATGCCATCCAGTATCCAACAATTTAGTTCTCAGGACTGAAGTAAGGAGCATTGACCACTAAAGAAGTTCTCCCCTCCTCCACGCAGATCTACATTGTTAGCACGGATTCCCCCCTAATCCCAGCCTAGCAACAAAAATGAATTTAACTTTATTTAAATCCTATTGTCACCTGTATTATCCTGAAAGCCAGACAGGGAAGATAAAGACCAAAAAAAGACAAGAAGTTGATCAAATCATTTTACACAACACTTGCAGAAATTCTTCCCCAGAATTGTTCACACTTAATCTCCGTGTTAATCTTGAGGAGCTGCACACGGATACGCCCTGCTGCACAAGAGCGGATGGACTGCTTCCAACAGGCAACATCTGTACATAATAGTTATTCAGAGCTAATTCTCACTTTACTTTTTGAAGTCAAGTTCAAAAAATACCACCCGGCTTTCAGGAGTCTTAAAGCACAGGACACTGTCGATTAGCAGCTGGCCTATGAAATTGAATAGCAAGACCTCCCAATTAAAGAAATCCACAAAGATGGGGATTTCTGCTCATTGATTTTCATGTCTGATGAGAGCTAGGAAGCTTCAACAGTTAAATCTCAAGTACAATCCAAAGAGAACAAGAACTGGTTCGCATAAACTTGTGTCAGAGGGTAGCTTGCCTCTGCTGACATATTTGTGTTCTGCACTATTGATGTAATTGCCTCTAAAAGCTGCAAATATGCTGGGAAACAAACCCTGCAGCTGCGAGTGGGAGATCAAAGAGGTTCCTTGCATTGTTTAGCTGACAATTTTGTCATCCGAAAGTAGAAGAGGGAATTAGACAATCAGCTACACTGGAGTTAATTCTTATTAGTAAGGATGAAGTGGTTGAGAGAGTAGAGTTGTAGGAACTTTGGGGGAGAGTGACTACGTCATACTAGAATTCACCATAATGCTGGCATAGGCAACTAAATGGACTCCTGGGAAACTGCCAGAGGACTGGAAAAGATGTGGTTCCAATATTTCAAACAGGAGGAAAAGTGGATTTAGGAAACTATAGACCAATCAGCTTGACATCAACACCTGGGAAAATCTTGGAAAAGATAATCAAGCAGTGGATAAACAGGACAAGAATGAACTAGAAATAAATAAGGTGATTACCAGAAGCCAGCATGGGTTTGTTAAAAGCAGACCATGTCAAACAAACCTTATTGCTTTCTTTGATAAAGTAAGTCACTTTATCAGTCAGTAAATTAGTGGACCAAGGAAATGCTGTGGATACAGTATACTTGGGCCTCAGTAAGGCATATGCTGAAGATATGCTGAAGTAGATCATAGCCTATTTCTTAGAAAGAACAATGTGGGATAGACAGTACCACCAGCAGATGGATTTGAAGTTGGTTCACCAACCGTACTCAACGTATAGTCTTCAATGCAACTACATCTCATGGAAGGAATCATGCAGTGGGATATACTTTCATAAATGACCAAAATGAGGGGATTGAAGGGGTGCTAATCAAATTGGCATATGACACCAAGCTGGGGGGGTGGGGGGATTACTAACACTTTGGAAGATGATCCAAGATTCAGAAGGAACTTGACAGTTTTGAGCATTAGGGTCTTTCCAACAACGTGGCTCAATGGTAGTAACCGTGAGAGGAATCTAGATGTCCTAATGGGCCACCAGTTAAGTATGAGCCAGCAGTGTGCTGCAGTTGGCAAAAAAAGCCAATGCAATCTCAGACTACATCATCAAAGGGTTAGCATCAAGATGACAAGAAGAGCTAGTTCTGCTATATATTGCAGTAATAAGAACTCACTTAGAATACTTCATCCAGTTCTGGTCACAACACAAAAAAGATGCTGTGGCCCTAGAGTGCGGAGAAGAGCAATGAAGATGACGAGAGGGTCTGGAGGCTAAATCATACAATGAACATCTAAGGCAGTTTTTTTTCAACCTCGGGAAGTTTAAGACGAGTGGACTTCAACCCCCAGAATTCCCCAGCCAGCTCCAAGTCATCTAAATAGAGAAGGAGCAGCATTGTTCCAGAGAAATAACTAAAAGGACACGCCATATACTTTACACCAGCCATGCTATTGTACTACACAAGGGAATTTGGCCAGCAATGTATTTAAATTTATACATATATCAAAGTTTCACGTTAATTAGGCCAAGAAATCTTTGCCGATTTATGTTCTGCTTTTCCTGCAGAAGGCCATTTTCTTGTGATTCTACCCTCAGGGGCCATAGAAAGCTGAGTTGGGGAGATAAAATCCTTGGAAAGTCAAAGTTGACCTGGATTAGCTTTTCCAACTTGGGCCTTTGAGAAGTGCCCAGAAGATAATTATTTGAATTCCCAGCTAGCACAACCAAGGTGGCTTGGAATTATGGGATTTACATCTGGAAAAAACAAGGTTGAGAAATGCTGGACTGGAGAGTGGCAAATCTGTAGCTACTCAATCACACCCCTGTCTGGTCTGTATTCTCTTCTGCGGCTCCTAGGCAAGCCCATTCAAGCAAACAAGTTGCCTTCAAAAAGCCTTAAGCCACAGGAAGTCCCATTCACGAAGTCATCTTAATGCTAGGCAGTTCTCTTTGTTGGGGTATTTTTTAGTCCTGCTTTGATTGAGTTAAAGCTTCAAAGTGCAGAACAAATCCCTGTTCTGAAATTACCGACTTACTTGACTAAACGCAGTGTGTCTTTGCGGATGTTGATCAGGCTCCTCAAAGTTTTCACTGGCTCCTGGGGAGGAGGTGCTGCATATGGAAACTAAACAGAACACAAGAGGAAATGCAAGTTTTAGATGTTTGGAATATGTCTTTGGGGACCCATTAGAGCAGTATTGGTAATATCCATCCCTGTTTGTAGGCACATACATGTTTGTCCAGGATGCTTTCACTACAGCCACTACTCCACTGAGAGTAATGCAAACCACATGTGTACCTAGATTCAGTACATTGTAAAGAGAAAGGGCAAGTTGCCAGCAATCCCTTTATGTTCTTATATTCCCCCACCAACCCCTTGACAATTGGTCTTATAATAGTTTAAAGTGCCCAGCAGAGTGAGAGGGAGTATTTTTAGCTTGCTGATCCAGCAAATGTTAATTTAGATCAGTATCTGGCAGTATATCCTGTGATGATTCTTTGCTGGCTGTCTCAGAACTCCCTATTTAACCAGCTGTACTCCAGAGTTGTACTCCAAAAAAGAAAGTGATTTATGCTGAGTGCTGGTCATTTGCTGTATTTTGTAACAAGAAACAAAGCAGAAGTATTTTTTTCAGGTATATAGTTTGCTTGGAAGGAAAGGAAGCAAGCAAACTGCACAGAATCAAGCCTGGAGACAGAGAGATGTGGTGGCTTCAGTCATTCATGAGCGGCCAAAACTTTCTGACTTTTCAACTGAATTTACTAAAACCCACACTAAGTCAAAATTATCGTATTTTTCAGTGTATAAAATGCACTTTTTCACCCTCAAAAAATAGGTGAAAATGACTGTGCGTCTTATACAGTGAATGTTACCGAAGCCCTGCCCACCCCCGGCCCTCAACCTTCGGCCTCTGCCTCCCAACAATCAGCTGTTCCAGCTGCAGATAGCTGCTGTCCATCAGAGCCGTCACTGCCCATCGCTGCTGCCACCTATTGTTGCTTCTTCATGCTCCAGTTTAAGTCTCCATGCATCCCATTTTTACATGCCCCAATTTAAGCCTCCGTGCATCCCATTTTCATGTGCTGCATTTTAAGCTTCCGTGCATCCTACTTTTCTGTGCTCTAGTTTAAGCCTCCATGCATCCCATTTTCTCAAGCTTCATTTTCAGTCTCTGCGCATCCCATTTTTGGCCCATTTCAGCATGTGAACATGGGATGCATGGAGACTTAAAATGGGATGCACAGAGGCTTAAACTGGAATGCACAAAAATGAGATGCATGGAGGCTTAAAATGCAGCACATGAAAATGGGATGCACGGAGGCTTAAAATGGGATGCACGGAGGCTTAAACTGGAGGGTATGAAAATGGGATGTGCGGAGGCTTAAAATGGAGTGTGCAAAAATGGGATGCACGGAGGCTTAAAATGGGATGCACGGAGGCTTAAACTGGAGCGTACAAAATTGGGATGCACAGAGGCTTAAAATGGAGTGTGCGAAAATGGATGCATGGAGGCTTAAAATAGAGCATCTGAAAATGGGATGCACAGAGGCAAATTGCTGGGAGGCAGAGGCAGATATTTTTTTCTTGTTTTCCTCCTCTAAAATTAATGTGTGTCTTATATTCCAGAGTGTCTTATACACTGAAAAACACGATAAGAGTATCTACCTTTTATCCATCATCCTTTCTTATCAAGTTTGTGGCTTGCTGTGTTCGCTCCTTTCCACAGCACATCAGAAAGAAAGTTACTCATGAAACTTTAATGTGGGTTGGTTTTTTTTCCCTCCTGACCACTGCATCCTGCCCCACAGTAACATCATACTCTATCTTTCAAGTGAATTTATGCAACCCTATATATGATATGCTTTATTACTCCATCATCTGGAATGTAAATTTATTTATTTATTTTTAGTTTTTATAACTGTTATTTAGGGTGCTATTTCCTATTATTTTATTATTAGGATTATTTGTTTTATTATACAGTATAAGTTACATATAATTTCTACATATTGCATTATTATTACTGCATTTTATTACATACGTTATAAACTGCTTAGGCCCCAAAGGGGTTGAAGTGGTTTATAAATGCTTTTGTTTAGTAAATGCATTTATTCTTCTAGAAAATCAAAAGTCATAATTAAGATCTAAGAAACCAAGTTCTACAATAGGGGTAGGGAACCTTGGCTCTTTCATGACTCATGGACTTCAACTCCCAGAATTCCTGAGCCAGCCATTTTAAGCTG
>JAEANM010014971.1:0-13792 GCA_017656035.1 Myanophis thanlyinensis
GACTTTAAGATGTTTGGACTTCAACTCCCAGAATTCTGGCTGAGGAATTCTGGGAGTTGAAGTCCAAACATCTTAAAATCGCCAAGATTGAGAAACACTGTTTTAAATGAAAGGGCTTGCTTTTGTTAATGGAAGATTTTTTTTCTCTTCAATTTATACTGAGTCCATCAAAGTAATTTGGCAGAGTGGGAAAAGCTGCTGTATGATCCCTAGGTCTTACTGTCACTCTCTGCTTTGCAGAAGAAGCGCACTGAGCGTCTGGTGATCACCCCTCTGAATCAGCTGCTGAACATGTTTGCTGGGCCTCACAAACTGGTGCAGAAACGCTTTGACAAGCTCCTGGATTTCCACACGTGCACTGAGCGGGCCGAGAGGTTGAAGGACAAGCGGACCTTGGAAGAATTGCAGTCAGCACGCAACAATTATGAGGCCTTGAACACTCAGCTGCTGGATGAACTGCCCAAATTTGAGTGCTGTGCCAAGGAGCTTTTCACTAACTGCCTGCGCAGCTATGCCGAGGCTCACTGTGACTTCGTACGCCTGGCACTGCAGGAACTTCAGCCTTTGCTCTCAGTAAGTACAGAAGCTGCGAGTGGCTGGCATGGCTGGTGCTTTCCATGAGAACTGAAGGAAAGAGCATAGCATTTCCTGGTTTTCTTCCTGGCATGTTTTCACTGAGCATACAGACCTCTAAATCAGTGTTTAGAACTTTGTTGGCTGGGGAATTATGGGAATTGAAGTCCAAACATCTTAAAGTCGCCAAGGTTGAGAAACACTGCTCTAAATAAAGTGCTCCGTGGAGGAGATCCATGGTATAATTATTAATACTATTACCTCTCCACTAACATGGAAGAGAGGAAAAGTAATCCTCACGGTCTTGGAACCATCAAATTATTGTCACGATTACTCTGAATATAGTGGGTTATTACTGAGCAGAATTTACCTAAAATTGTCCTTATCTGACTTGTGTGACCGCTTTCCTCTATCTCAGCTGCTGCATGTGGTTGGCAGGGAAGGGAATCTTATTGCCATCTTCCAGGAAGAGCATAGTAGAGTCCTCCAGCAACTGCAGGTCTTCACTTTCTTTCCGGAGAGCATTGCTACCACTAAAAAGCCCTTGGAAAGAAAAAGCCTGGAGCGTCAGTCAGTGCGAAAACAACCCCTTCTGGGCATGGTGAGCTCTATGGGAATAACAAGAGGTGGGAGGCTGCCCTCTAGAGGTGGGATTATGTCATTAATATCAGTATAGTCCGAGTACTTGGGGGCTTAATATATTCGTGTATTCTTCCTGATATTGAGAAGAATAAACAGAGAATCTGTGGAATTCACTGCCATCAGATATGCCAATGGTCACCAAGGTAGAAGGTTTTAAAAGAGGGTTGGATAATTTCATGGAGGTTCAGACTATTGGTGATTACTAGTCACTGGCTGTATGTTACTTTTTGAAATTTAATTAGTATACTTTAAAAGTCAATTGTTGGGAGCAACAATAGAAAGTACTGTCACCCCAGCCCTTCAACCATATTCATGAGCTTCTAAAATGTAATTCTTTGACTTTGATTATTATACTACATGAAGCTCTTTGGCTGATCTAATATGGTATTCACAAAGATGAGTCTGAGTAATAGATGCCTGGATTATTTATTCCCTTCCCCTTCACTGGAGTTGTTGTTTCCCTTACAGCCCAGTTACATGCTACAGTCAGATGAACTGCGAGCAGCCCTTCTGGCCCGCTATCCTCCCGAGAAGCTATTTCAGGCAGAACGTAACTTCAATGCGGCTCAGGAGCTGGATGTGTCATTATTGGAGGGGGATCTTGTCGGTGTTCTCAAGAAAAAGGATCCTATGGGCAGTCAGAACCGTTGGCTCATTGACAATGGAGGTGAGTGGAAATGTTTCTGAACCTCAGCCTAGGTCAGTGGTGGCGAACCTATGGCACACATGCCAGAAGTGGCACTCAGAGCACTCTCTGTGGGCACGCACACCATCACCCCAGTTTCCCTGCAAACAACAAAGCAGAAGCTCACGAAAGAAAAAGATCTCACCTCTTGCAGAGCTGCCGGGGTTGTGATGCCCTGCCTCCCGCCAGCCAGCCGGTGTTCGGGTTTCCGCCACGCGTGCATGAGTGCGCACATGAGAGAGGGGCTTGCAGTTTGGGTACTTGGTCTCTAAAATGTTCACCATCACTGGCCTAGGTTCTGTTCCCAACTTCATTATGCTTAACATTAGTGATTATTTTCTTCCTTGTCCCAAATTCTACAGTGACAAAAGGCTTTGTGTACAGCTCCTTTCTGAAACCTTACAATCCACGCTGTAGCCATTCGGATGTCTCTCTGGGCAGTCATTCATCTGGTGAATCTGAACTCAGCGGGTCTTCCTCATCCCAAGGACTCAGTACACCAAACAGCATTTTGACCATCACATCTGTAAACAGCCCACAAAAGCCTCCACAGGACTCTGGCATCCCAGGCAACCTGATTAATTCTGTTCAGACTCTCTCAGAGGTGGATGCTGTTTGCCAGCTCCAGATGAGTCCCACTGTGGAATCTGCACAGCCATCCCGCAATCCTCCATCATCTCGTCGACACAGTAATCCAGATGCACGAAATGGGCACCAAGCGCGATACAAAGCAAGGCCAACCCCATCAGTGGACAACGTAAGGCTGAAGAGCAGTGAGTGCATGGGAAATCAGGTGAGTAGGACAGAAGCATATGTACACACATGCTCATTGTTCTTAATGGCCTGGTTTACTTATTTTAAATTTTGTTTAATCATGGCTTATCAAAAGCCAGAATCGACTAGATTCATGCATTGGACAAAGTCTGCTTTAGGATTTGAACAAGACCAGTATGTCAATTCTAAATTGGCTAGCTAGTTTATATAACTAACATCTTCTTAGTAATGGGGTATTTTGGATGACTAGGAAAATTTAACATAGCTTAACACTTTGCTTAAAGAAATGCAAATTTATGTAGATCTACTCTGGAAACAGGTTTTCTACTTACAAGAGAAAGGGAAGCCCCAAAATATTGTGTAGCAAAATAAAATGAACAATTTGGGAGATGCACGGTGGTTTCTGGTGGGCCCAGAGTGAAGATAGCAATTAGTTTTCTCCTATGTTCTTTCTCACCTTCTTCCTATATTTTTTGCTTCCAGGTCTATTATGCCCTTTATACGTTTAAGGGCCGCAATTCAAATGAACTGAGCGTAACAGCCAATCAAAGACTAAAGATTCTACAATTTGAAGACATAACTGGCAACCAGGAATGGTGGCTGGCAGAGGCACATGGGAAACGGGGCTATGTACCATCCAGTTACATTCGCAAGACTGAGTACACGTGAAATGCTGGAGTAGGAGATGTCACAAACTGGTGTCTTTATAACTGTCGTGCAAGGGCATACTCTTGCATCCACACCATTCCTCTGAAAGTTTGGATTTCAGTATATTTATGTGGGGAGTTGGACCTGGTCGCCATCAAAGTTGGATGCAATGCTCTTACTGTGCAGCCTGAGACAGCCCCGTCTTCCTCTTAGCAGTGGTATGTGGAGCTCCTATTTCCCTTGTGAGGTAGACCTCCAGTCCACTAAATGGATTGTAAACTAGCTGGAAATCATGCAGCCAAGAGAGATATCTGACTGTTGGTGCAAAAGCATGAGAAGGGAGCCAGTTAAGATAAGAATGAGGACTCAGATTGTTGGGGGCAATATGCCAACTATAAATCGCTTAGAAAGGGCTGTAAAGCAGTGTGAAGTGGTATATAAGTCTAAGTGCTACTAGCTATTAGTCCAGTATTTCAGAAGAGTCACCAAAGGAGTATTAGGTATGATTGCTGCCTTGAATTATTTATAAAAATAATAAAGGCAATATATAAAGAAACAAATAAAATCGCCTCTTAAGGCCCAATCTTACTGTTGTCTTCCAGCAGCTGGTGTTCCGAGGTGTAGCTGAACCTACTAATAGTTGTGGCAAATAGCTGTTGGTATTTCTGCCCTTTGTGAAACCACGTACCTTCAGTCCTGTAAGGAGTGAGCCTAACAGAAAGACTAAAGTTCAGAGAAGTTGCTGAATGTTGCCACCAAGAAGCACGTATTCCATGTGCCCTTTCCCTGTCTCAGTATTAGTTAACATTGTTTGCTGTTGGGCAAAATAATTCTTTGGTTCAACTTTAGACAGGTTTGGTGCTCATCTTGCATGCTGCAGTATCTGTGACAGGGCAACGCTGACATTTTTTGTCCCTGACTCAGGTCACAGCTGGAGGGGGAGCATTTAGGCTCTGGGGGAAACAGCGGGATGTAAAATCTGCATTTTGCTTCCTGAGTAACTTGCTTGAATTGCTGTTGTGTAAATAAAACATATTTCTCAAATTACTTGTATTTATTTTGGACAGAAACAATGCTCTTTCTCCTAGTATACAAATTTATTTTCCATACTCAGGAAATCTTAACTAGAGGCTATTGAGAATTATTATATATGCTGCCCAGAGTCTCCTTTGTCTCCCACAAAGACAAAGGAGACTCTGGGTGGCTGTATAAATTTGATAATTATAAAAGGTTACTTTTTCAAGTCCAGTGATAACTGGTAAAAATTTATATCAAAAATTAAATAAGAGATTTACCTTACAAAGGCTCTAAGCATTTTCGCTGCACACATGTTGTGCATTGACAATAAAGGATTGAATTGAATTGAATTTGATAAGTCCAAAATACTTCTGCAATCTTTTTTTAATGATCTTTTTAATAAAGACCAAAAGGTTGAAAATAATCTGCTAGTAGCCCGCTTCACTATTCTGTCTCTCACAGTTGGCTTGCATCTCCTAGATCTTCAGCCAGCACAGAGGACAATAACTCAGCCTATCTTGAAGAGACAATTTTGGGGAAGGGTGCCTCTAAGAATAATAATGTAAAAGTCAACCTTCAAAACTATTTACAACATACATGCAAGGAGGGTATGAAATCTGGGTTGCTTAGAATGGCTTTCCATATTTTATTCCTTGATTTAACATAGTGACCCTGTGGTAACATTTTAGCATGATGCCTAATCTCAAATTCTTTCCAGGTAATAAACAAACACATGCTGACCAAAAAACAATAAAGTTGCCTTTAAGTCTTAGGTAATGCTTGGTAAACTATTGTGTTTTAAGAGTAAATGACACTAGCAACGTTGATAACATTTTTTCATTTGGTGCCAGTGGCAGAAGAAGGAAAACTGCAATGCCACAGAAGTGGCTGGTGATTTTTCTGCCTTGAGCTCCCATTCCTCTAAAGTGCGGTGTCCTGACTTCTTGTTATGCCAGCTTCCCTGGCCATCCCTGCAAAGATGCCTTGCTGTTGAAGCAGCTGTTCAGGGCTGTCAAATTCTACAATCTTTCCTTCCTGAAGGACCATCACCCTAGAAGAGAAAGAGCAATATGAATTTGGGAAGTTTCAATACAGGTATTCCTCAAGTTACAATAGTTCATTTAGTGACTGTTCGAAGTTACAATGGCACTGAAAAAGGAGACTTATGACCATTTTTCACACGACCATTGCAGCATCCCCACGGTCACATGATTTATATTTGGATGCTTGACAACTGACTCACCTTTATGACGGTTGCAGTGCCTCTGGGTCATATGATTGCCTTTTGTGACTTTCTGATGAACAAAGTCAATGGGGAAATCAGATTCACTTAACTGTTACTAATTTAACATCTGCAGTGATTCAGTTAACAAATGTGACGAGAAAAGTTGTAATATTCACTTAACAAATTTCTCACATAGCAACATAAATTTTGGGCTCAATTGTGGTCATTCATTCAAGGATTATGCACTTACATGCATCGCCTATTATATTTTGAAAGGGTGAACAGAAGAAAAGCATTGATTAGATATTATCAATTCAGTTTCAGCAAGAAAGTATAGATTTAGGAATCAAAATGATAAAAGAAACTTAAGTGAAATGTGCAACAAGACTTAGAGTGTATGTTAACCATCTAACTGCTCCTGCTCATGATCTCAGCAAGAGTCAGGTTTATGGTGAGAACAGCAACAGTACAATAGTTTACTGTCCAAAATATTGTGTTGGACTTTCTTTCACGAGATGCCAATCTCCAGATTATTCTTTATTTTATATAACAGCAGGAAGGAAAAGACACCGTTATAAATTATTTTTACACAGCCTAACATCCAGCACAATTTTAAAATGTAGAACCTCTGGAAAATGCCTCTGGAAATCCCTCCTAATAATGTTATCCAGCAAGTGGTACAGAAAGAGGCATACTGCCTGGAACACTTTGCAGTTAGCATGACTGATTTACCAGTGACAGCTTTATCTCCTAAGAGTCTGTCTAATCCACTTTTAGACTTACTTGATGGCTGTTGTTACACCTGATGGTAGGAAAGTACCTAGCTCAATTAATTTTTGTTTTAATCCTCCACCATTCAATTTCTTTGGCTGTTCTTGGGTCTTATTACTGAGAACCAATAATATCCATATAACATAACATTTTATGTAGTCACGTGGCCTACACATTTCCTAATGTCTTTTCAGGTGTCTTAAGCTGACCATTTCCTTCCTGCTTGCTTTTTTCACCTTTTTACCATAGGAACAGACATTTCTATAGTTGATTTATACTTCATCCTATGAGTACTGACTAGCATTCAAGATCTAATTCATTGATTTATGTCAATTTATAAGGTCAGTACCAATTAGCAATACCAAAGCATTACTTTGATTTATGTGGCAATGTGGAAGGTACAGGCTCAGTGGCTATGCCAAAATGTTGTGCTCTGAAAGCTTCTGTGCCTTCTTTATTGCTTTCTACTTAATGACGCACTGAATGGATTTAGTGAGATCACGGCATGTTTTCTAATATTGCTTTTGTAGCAGCTTATCATCTTGTCATGAATATAAAATAAAGTTTAAAATACTTGAGAGAAATCTATAATTCACTTTTACATTTTTGAGAATTTATGGCTAGAATCCAACCTGAAGAGAACAGCTTTCCTCAAGGGGAAAACAGCTGGCTTGAACAGGTTATGTATATTCTGGCTTTCGAGTATTGTTGTTGCTTTGTTGATTTTTTTTCTAAAATGTATAATCTGCCTGCCAAAGTATTTCTCTGCTTTACAAAGTATCTCAGAAATCCATCCATTAAAAAAAAAAAAGATCTCACATCTTGTTTTTACTTTCGGTCCTATTTCAACATATGTATGTTTGAAATAGATTACAATTTCTTGGATTTCTGTGTTATTTTTAGATCTCAATATTATATTTATATTACTTTTAGGAGCATGCCTGTGGGAAGATGTATTTTACCTACTTTTACTACAGACATTTTGGGAGTGCTCCACACAGCCCTGTTGTAGCAGAACTTTCATCCCTGTAGTGTAATATTCTCTATCATGGATTCCTTTGCTGCCTCCCGCGACTATTCTGCATGGTCTTTTGGGTGTGCATTATAGAAATACTCCACTCCTGGCTGTCTAGCTATTTGCTCACTGAAACTGACACACACACACTTACCTATGGCTGTCCATGATGGTGTGTAACCGATGGGCAATGGTGATTACGGTGCAGTTGGCAAACTCCCTTCGGATTGTCTCTTGGATCAAGTGATCAGTTTCCATATCTACAGCAGCTGTTGCTTCATCCAGAATCAAGATTTTGGATTTACGAAGCAGGGCTCGTGCCAGGCATATAAGCTGCCTTTGCCCCACACTGGAGGGTGGGGGTGGAAGAGGGACACAGAAATAAAAATTGATTATTGATGCTAATTAGAGAATAATGCCAAATAGGATGTATTTGAATAGCTCAAGCATGTATGGTATCTTAAAATGACACCAGCTCTTAGCCATTTCATTTATTTCAATACCTCAAGTTCTCTCCACCTTCACTCACTGGAGAAGACAACCCTTCAGGTAGAGCTTGTATATAGGACTTCAGGTGTGCCAATTCTAGAGCATGCCAGATGTCTTTATCTAAATACTGATCAAATGGATCCAGATTCATACGCAAGCTCCCCAAAAACAGTATAGGATCCTAAAAATGTAGATACAAAGCACTTTAGTCAAGGCCAGTTTAATTAAAAACTGTGGCTAAGATAAGTTGAGGTAAGAGAGTAGAAATAGAGAAGTATTAGTATTTAACCAGCTGAAATTGGATCTGAAGGCTAAACTATGATCAGGCAGCTGAGCCCACAAAAAAAAGGCTGGATGGCAACACCTCAGAACTGACCCTAGTTCTTGGATTGTAAAAGTTGGGGAGTTAATGTAACTTACTGTAAAAATAGAGCTATTAGTCTTAGATTTGCTTCTTGTATGGGCTACCTTGCAAGACTCACAGCTACACCCAGAGCAAATAATACACTTTATGTAGCAACTGAATTAGCCTATGGTGTTATTCCATTCATAATACATTGTTAACCAAATGGTATGGGTTTGCGGAACAAACTAATTATCATATACATAGACATATTTCAGCTCTTTAACTGATAATCCATGTTGTGTAAATCCAGCCTATATGTAGAAGTGGTAGCTATAGTATTAGCTACCTCTTTGAATAATTGAGTTAATAAGTTGAATTGAGTAAGAAAGTAATAAAATTAATATGGTAAGTTTCTTCAGCTCTTCAGCCTTCTTCACTAGCTTCTGGAATTGAAAAGGGTAGTTTAAATTGCCTAGATCCCATGTCAGCACATACTGCAAAGAAAGTAGTAATCATAAACTGGTTAAAAAGGAACACTTCCCTTATAACTTCTTCTTTCATTACTGCAATATACAGATGGTGTCTGTTACAATATTCATGCAACCAACCAGTCAAATCCTGTATCCCAGCGTTTTCGGACAGATGCTTTAGGGTTTCTTTTACCTGCGGGATGATAGTGAGTTTCTCACGTAGGTCATGAAGGCCAAGTGTTGCTATATCAAGTCCATCAATTAAGATCTTTCCTCCAGCTGCTTCCAAAATGCGAAAGAGGCAATTTGTGAGAGAGGATTTTCCAGCTCCTGTTCGGCCCACCACACCAACCTGAGAAGGCAGAATTCCAGGAATTAGGTATTTGATAAAGCTTTAATTTCCCTCTTCTTGTGGCCTGTTTCTGTGAGCCAATTGTTTACACCCTCCATTCCTGCTATTGCCAAATAAATCCATGGCAGGTTGCTCAGTAACTGTTACTTTGCTTTCAGTAAAAAAACGTAATTCTTACTATCTGAGCAAATTCGTATATGGAATGTAGGAAGGCCAAACCCTTTCCCATTTTATCTCTACCTTGTATCTGATTTCACTCTTCTTTTTCCTTCTGGACCATACCCATTCTCAATAAAACCCTGAAAGCTCCATTGATGTCTTTTCCCAAAATATCTCACCTTCTCAGTACCCTTGATCTCGCAGGTGATCCCATCTAGAACTAGTCCTAGCTCACGCCGATACCGAACCTTGTAGTCCATAAAAGTGATCTCTCCATTGTTGGGCCATTGAGAAGGTGGTCTCTGTGTTGTCACCCATGGTGCCTACACAAGGGAAGATGACCATGAGAAGAACATGCTTAGAAAAATTCCACACATCTGTTCATCTCACACATGTATACAAGTATATATTATTTGCATAGCTCCATTTTCAGTACCTCATTTTCAATTTCTGTGTATTCATACAATCGCTCTATAGCCACAATGTTTGTCTCCAGCTCCGATGTCATTCGCACCAACCAGTTCAGAGTTTGAGTTACCTAAATGAATTAATGGAGGTATCACTAAAATCATTCAGCTTCTTCTATTTCCTCTCTCTGATCAAATACTTACACTGAATATATTCCCTTTGGATGCAATTTATAGACCCTCAACAAGATTGTCATTTTCATATTCACTTAATTTGCTAGAAACCTCATAATTTCTTCTTCTAAGGCTCCAGAGGAATAACTTCAACATTTTGGGGCAATGCAAAGGTGGGGAACTTAAAACTTTCCAAATGTTCTTGAGCTAGAATTCTTAACATTTTTCACTATTCAGTATTTGAGTTAGATTTATCTATTGGGAGTTCAGATGCAAGGGATCTAGAGGGCCTCAGTTGTTTACGGTCTGGATTACCAAGTTTACAATAAAGATGTTATTTATCTCGTTCCATTTTCTTGTCAACATAATAATTATGATCTGATATATAAATCCACTGATTTCATCTGAGAATGTATAATGTGTGAATTTTACTGTCAGACTTAATCATATCAACTGAGCAACACATTTAAAGTTTATCTGCTTGATATTTCTCCTATTTTAGCAGTACTGTACAGTATTATACTACCACAATAGACTTGCAGTAAAAATGGTGCCGGAAGCCCAGGCTTAGAGGATTGCAGTCAGATAGATTTACAATCAGATATGTCGGTACACATACTGTATGCAGCAAGCCCCCATTCAACTAACGCTTTGTCTTAGAATATGAATCTCCATTACTCACATTCAGAGCCGAGGAGATGGAGAGTCCCACAATGCCACTGTTCAAGGAATCTTTAACAAGGACTGCTAGAAGTGCTGCAAAGAAAACTGTCAAATTCCCAATCAATTCTAGTCGCACAGCCAGCCACCTTTAGAAAGAGAGAGAGATGGGAGCCTATGACATCTCATAAGCAATCTTTACTGCTTTGTAAAGGAGAGATTGTTCCAGAATACCCTCAAATTAATCTCCTCTCAGTGGCTTGCAACAGAAATGCCCCCTATATACTTTCTCCTGACCTCCTAAATACCTGGTTCATATTACAGATATTCCTCAATTTATAACAGTCCATTTAATGACTGTTCAAAGTTACAATGGCACTGAACACAGTGACAAGACCATTTTTCAAATGTATGACTTCTGTACTGGACAAGTTCCTTGTTTGTCTAACCATACTTGGCCAAATAAAGCTATGCTATGTTGTGCTATGCTATGCTACGCTACGCTGTTCTATTCACCTTAGGAAGATTATCTACTGGTGCTACTTAAGGATGAATGGCCCATATCTGAGCAAAGGCCAGAAACTGGCTAGATGTATCTATTAGATCATGCTCCCGCATAGACTAGAATATTGCAAAATGTCATAAGATCTGGAGGAAATTCAGCTGTTGAGGATGGGAGACCAATTGTCTTTCATGATGGAAGTGGGGAAATTTTTTTTCAACCTATGGCATAGATTTATATCTTCTACAGGAGAAACTTGCCTGTTGGAAACAAGCCAAGAGTAAACAGACTTCAGGTTCACATCCACAATCTTCTCATTGTGCTTCAGGAAGCGCTCCTGATGCCCAAAAGCCCGGATGACAGAGAGACCTGATACTGTCTCACCAAAATGGGAATAAATTGGAGACCGTGTGACAGAGTCCAAACGTCGTAGCTGGCGGGATGTAGCCACATAGAATTTCTAGGAAAAAATAGATAGCTCAGCAAGATTCATGAAACTATATTAAGACACTTCATATTCAGTGGTGGGATGTTGTCTAGTGAATCGGTAGTGATGATGAGCATTTGACCCCTTCCACCTGCCCTTCCCTATATTCCCTTTTTTTTTCTTTCTAGCTCACCTGAATCACATGGCACAGCTGTTTTCCGTGCCTCTTCAGACTTCCTACTCACACAGGCTGCCTCAGATAAGCTCAATAGCTACAGTTTTGAAGCTGCATGGCAGCGTGGATGGTGCGCGCACACACCGAACCAGTAGTAAAACCGGTTTCATCCCACCACTGATCATATTGGAGTTTGCTTTTCTCAGTTTTAGCTAACATTCTTATAAAACAAAGTTGTGGCATCCTATACTTTCAAGTGTATATTATTCTGGCACATAATTCTTGTACTTGACCAAATTGTTTCTAATTAATGTTCCTAAAGCAAAGGTCTACTTTTCCACAACATAGATGTGTGTGTTTACAAACAATTCACCTCAGAGTCTGGCCATGTTCTCTGCTATCTTATCACTGTCATAGCTACAAGGAAATATCATTTCAGAAATGAACAAAGCAAACACTGGGACAGATCTGAGTTATGAGAGGAAAAGAGGACTATTAAATTTCAGGAATATGTGATTTAATTAATCTCTTATTTTACACACCCAGAGTTCAAAAAATTCTTCAATCTATGGCATTTCCATTATCATCAAAACTCATCAGAAAATCCATAACAGGGTTAGGGTGGGAGGGTTATTTTATAGAAAGATGTGTGGGGAGATCCAAAAGAGTTGAGTATACTTAAGAATATTAGAATGCAATATTATTGAATATTGATAGTACAATAAGATATTAAATATTCCTGAATCTGCCTTGTTTTAAAACCTATGAGACTTTCACTGTCTTTTGTTTCACGTTCTACAAGGCATCACAGAATTGGATCTAAAGAGGCAGCAGCTGTTTTAGAAATGAATTTCTGAGTAAGAACCCTGAAGTTTTTATTGCTTGAATATCCATTCTCAGCCCTATTGACAACTCACTAGAATGAAGTAGTACAGGATCCCCAAAGGCAGGGTGATAATTGCAAAATAAGGCGTAGCTGTGCAAATTATCACTAGAGTACTGAGAATCATAAAGAAGCAGTTCATCCAGGAGCGAAGTGATATCGGAATAGTCTCATCCACAGTGAAAATATCCTGTAAAAAAGGTGAAAATAAAAATAAAACTAGTGAAATAAGAATAGTCAGCAGAAGCCAACGTATGATGCAATCTAACAGTACTTTTATAGCAAAGTCACATAATGCCTGCCTTTATTCTAAACTTTTCATGCTGTATGCCCTCTTTTCCATTATGCTTAGTGTTCAAAATAACTCTGTTGCAGTAGTGAGGATATCTCATAACTGTTCTTGGATTATAAAAAACAATTTTCTGCATTCAAAGATCTCAATAAAAAAATGTTAAAGGTAGTATTGTGCATCAGTGATGGTTGATAAGCTTACAAGAAGACTAACTTAAATTTTCTCCATATAGAAGATACAGAAAATGCATCCATGGCCAGTTTTCTGTTTATTAATGGCTTTATTTTTTTGCTTATTCAGATGTGCAAAAATCCCATGCTCACATGTTAGCAAAGGTTGGCTAACTAAGTTATGGACGGTTCATTACTACATTGTCTGAAGTAGATGGAGCAACTGGGTACTTGTGAAAATAGCATAGCATGAAGTCCAAATTGGTCCAGAATGGAGAGTATTAGAAACCCAGTACTGAAATGACTGAGCAAAGAACATGTGTAAAAAGTATCGATATAATCAAGAATTAAATTGATAGGAAATAGATTAAAGTAAGGCAAAATCTGTAGCTTAAGAGAAAATATCTAGGAAAGACTCTTTTGAAACATGGGAGGGAAGATGGAAATTAGATCTCTGCAGCGGGTGAGTCCCAAAGCCTAAGGGCTTATCTGATTTGATCAGACAAGCAGATGACTACGGGAGAAGGCAGACCTAAAGATAACTAGGTCATAGCTACGTAAGGCCTGGAAGGTAACAAGCAGCATATCCACTGAATCATATCCAGAAGCCAACGAGGATCCAATGCAGTTCCTAAAGTAATGGAGTCACATAAGTATAATAGGAAACTCCCATCAGCACTTGGCCATTCTACGAGGGCTATCCACAAAATAGATTACGTTTTCGTCTCTAGCAAGAAGGGGTGGAGCTAGCATGGCCATCTTTGGTCTATGTGTCCACCTCTCAGTCTGCATCTAGTCGTGCTAGTGGGAGGTCCGTATCGTTGCCCGTTATTTCACAGCAAACGTTTGCAATGTGTGGTGCAATTGAAAATCCCTCCAGTTGTGAGGTGCGATCAGTGATAAAGTTTTTGTTGGCAAAAAAACATAAACCGATTG
>JAEANM010014972.1:0-10123 GCA_017656035.1 Myanophis thanlyinensis
TGTATGTGGAAATGTGCCAGCCCAGGTATTTCCTGGGGTTAGGGATTTGTTTATAAGTCTGGAGATGTATTCTGTATTTGAACGTATTCTGTGTTTCTGTGCTTTGTGTGATTGTACTGATGGAGGTTCATTCAGTTTCACTGCACACATGTTGTGCATTGACAATAAAGGATTGAATTGAATTGAGCTTGAATAAAAGACAGCCCATTATTTATTTATTTTTGATTATTCATTCTTTAGGTAGAATTGAAGACTGGAAAATACCAGGTGGTGGCAAGATGCAGTGCAGTACAAGGATTTACTTAAATTTTACTTTTGGAGATTTTCTAATGTTCTGAAATATAAATCCTAGTTATGATAGTTCATTGTCACATTATCTAGTTGTGTTATCTCCAGTTGAATGATGGGCTAAAACCCCTGTTAAATATGTTATAGGTAACTGAGACTTTTAACTGGAAAAGGAGGATAGGATGGCATCTGCAATGCATATCATATTTTAAATGAAATTACTGGGTCAGTACTGGCCAGGCTCGATGGCAACGTTAAATCATGAACTCCATCTCCTAGGCCTATAGATGAAGAGAACACTGGTAGGCAGCAAATAATCTGCTAGAAGCTTGAACCAGAGATTTCTCTCTTGGAAGTTTACAATATATTTATGTCATCCAATAATATTGAAAAAAAAATTTTTTTTTCCAAAAGAAGCAAAGCTGATATTGTTAACATACTTGATCTCATCTTAATATTTCTATAATGGCCATTTTTATGCAAGTATAATAATGTTCAGAGTATTTAGCTTCTAAATGAGATTAATTTAAGTGTTGTAATCAGCATTTTCTCCTTTCCTCCCACTTAATAATTATCTCCTTTTAAATCCTTGTGGACAGCAAGAAACTACACAAAATTATCAACACCAAAGTCATCCACTGGATTGGATTGGATTGGATTGGATTGGATTGGATTGGATTGGATTGGATTGGATTGGATTGGATTGGATTGGATTGATTGATAATTCTCTGTGTCTATTGTCCAATATAGCTAGGTTAGAAAACATTTTGATATGTTTATTTTAGACCTACTGTGTCATTCTACTGCAGTTTCTATTCTATCTTGACTGAAATAATAGTATTAAATGAAACTAAGTAAGGGGAGTAAGGAAGAATTTGATCCAGAGTATTGTATTGTTTGACTAAGTAAAAGTTTAAGACTTTCAATTTATATCAATGAACATTCAATCTATGATTTCTAGTTCAGCTCCAAACATTGTAATAATTTGAATATAAATCTGCTGTCTAGGACAATCATAGGTAATCAGGCATAGTATGTTTTAAAACAGTCTTTAGTATTTTCTTAAAACAGAAAAGAGAAATATGAAGGAAAAGAATAAAAGTCAGGTTAAGTACTTGTGAATGTGGGCATGCCTAGCAACTCCTTGTCTTGTCAGCTTAAAAGATTTTCTGTTTTCAAGAGAAGACAGAATCATTAAAGAAGCCTTGAGTCTCTGCTTGCTCTCTCTTCTAAGCCCCTGACCTTGCTTTCCATTACAAATGACTTTGAACATTTCTACCAACTCTTAGCTCACTCTACATGAGCTACTGCCCTCCTTTCCATAGAAGCAACATATCTACTTCTTGCTTAAGGAGAGGAGAAAAATAAAAAGCCAAGAGAGAATGCACATTGGAGAGGAAGGGACTGGAAAATGAAGACAACTAGTTCAAATACAAGTCTCACCCATTTTTATCCAGAAAAAGAGAGAATGTCATTCTTTCCGGTACCATGGTACTTTGCATTTAGTTGCGCGCATTTTTAATTTATTTATTTGGATTTTTAAGGTCTCCTGCCATGGTTCGATTTGCAAACCCTGTTCACAGCCAGACAAGAAACAATGGAGGGAAGGAATGGAGTGAAATGCAAGGGAGAGGGTAATGGAATGCAAGAGTACCAACTCCATGGTAAGACATACCAGTGTTCAAGGTCACCGGCTGGGAAATCCCCAAACAAACTGGATATAGTTGGAATAAAGTGACAATGGGAGGGCCAGGGAAAAGGGGAACATTTAACTATGGTATTTGCACATGAAATGTAGAATTGGCTTCACTATTTCCATATCCATATCTTCTTAGTAAATTATAATCTTGGAAACAAAAAGTGGCCCAGGATCTTTATTTGCTGCATGCCATTGACACCTCCTAACTCCAAAAAAGACATTGGGCAACAATATGTAATCTAAAACATAGGCAAAAACATAACTGCCTGGACAAAACAACAGAATAACATTCAAAAATATTCAACAGAGATTCCTGACCCCAGGCTTTGGAACAAAATCAAATCTTAAAATTGAACAACCACTTGTTTAAAATTTTATAAGATCTCCTGCTTAAGCAGGGGTTGGATTAGAAGATGTCCAAGGTCCCTTCCAATGTTGTTATTCTGTTATTTTGTTAAGGGACTTCCAGAACATTTGGTGAGTGGGAGCTGTGTGTATCTCTTCTTAAGGGTCTTCAAGGAGAATGCCATATGCAGCACATTTTAATAATCTAATCATACGGTGACTACATAACTACAAAGGGGTGACCATTGATCTTGAGCCAGACATCCTGGAATGTGAAGTCAAATGGGCCTTAGGAAGTCTGACCAGCAACAAAGTTAGTGGAGGTAACAGTATTCCAGTTGAGCTATTCAAAATCTTAAAAGACAATGCAGTAAAAGTGCTACACTCAATATGCCAGCAAATTTGGAAAATTCAACAGTGGCCACAGGATTGGAAAATGTTAGTTTACATTCCACTTCCAAAGAAATGTTCAAACTACTGCACCATTTCACTCATTTCACATGCTAGCAAAGTCATGCTCAAAATCCTACAAACTAGGCTCCAGCAGTATGTGGACTGAGAACTACCAGAGGTACAGGCAGGATTTTGAAGAGGCAGAGGAACTAGAGAGCAAATTGCCAACATATGTTGGATCATGGAGAAAGCTAGGGAGTTCCAGAAAAACATCTACTTCTGCTTCATTGATTATGCTAAAGCCTTTGATTGTGTAGATCACAACAAATTGTGGCAAGTTTGAAGTATCAGACCATCTTATTTGTCTCTTGAGAAATCTATATGCAGGTCAAGACACAACAGTGAGAAGTGGACATGGAATCACTGATTAGTTCAAAATTGAGAAAGGAGTTCAGTAAGGCTGTATATTGTCATCCTGCCTATTTAATTTATATGCAGAGGACATCATGAGAAAGGTGGGGCTAGATGAGTCACAAATTGGATTCTGGATCTTAACTACTTTTTTCAGGCAGGAATTCCTCACTATAGTAAGACAATATCATTAATAGAGCAAAACAAAAGTAAATTACTTTGTCAAAGAGCTATTGAATCATTGACAATAACAATAACCAGAGTACATCAATAATCCTAATTTTTCTTCTGAAATAAAGGAACATTATATCCCCAATTTGAGGGGATATAATGTTTCAGGCTAAAACTCCAGGCCAGTTATGATATGGCTCTCTGATCTGTCCAGTTCAAATGCCTCCAGCCTACCTTTCAGTAACTTCATATATACCTAATTTAGTACAATTGTAAATTGGGTTGATATGGCTTTTATTGATTGGCATTTGATTTATTCTTTCCTTTAGCATTTCTCATCTTGTTAAATAATTATCAGTTCAAATGGCAGAGAAATGCAAAATCCAAAATGGCTTTATATGGATTTTTACCCAATATCTTATCATCTCTGGGATTTGGTGAATGAATCATCAAGAAGACTAAAACTGGCTGGGGAATTGTTGAAGTCCACATATTTTCCTGCCAAGGTGGAGAAACATTGGATTAGAATGTGACAGAAAGTTCAGCTTGATGGGTTTTCATTTATATTAAAACCTATATATTTCCAAGGATCTGTTAGAGACAGGTTTCCTTCCCAACTTATAATAATACCCATCACAGCAATAATAGCCATCCCAAATGGTGAATAACCACATAGGAAGAATGACCAAGAATGATGAGTTCCCAGGTTTAAGGATTACTGTTATTGCCTGTGAACAAGGGTCCATTGCAATTTCCAAGTTTGTAATTTCAATCCTTATTAATTACTTTGCTCTCATTAATGTTCTCCAATGTATGGCTGAATATAGTTGCAGTGTTATTCTCTCTTCCTAGCTGTATGCTGCTCCATTCACAAGGTCTTAGAAAGGTAGCATGTTTGATGATGATGATGATGATGCATCATCAGATCTCAGGTATCTCGCAGCTAGTTAATGATGAGGTGTGAATCTCTGAAAGAGTTCTTTACTGTTCCCCAATATACAGAAAAAAATGATATTCTTGTACAATTAAGTAATCTTTCTCTGCTGACTTCTGGTCTTGTACCCACATGGATTCTAAACTAATCTCTAATTTTATAACTTTTTAAAATGTATACAGTTTCATTGTAAACAATTAACATATTTATTTAAAGATGTTGCATTGAATCATCAATTTTAAGATCTGACACATTCCTTCTCTAGGCATAATTGCTGTTTTCATACAATATAATCTACTACTAACTAGCAGTTTTATTCTAGAATGCTGTATGAATCTAATACCTATATATTTTTAATTATTTGATTAATTTATGATTGAAGATAAAAAGGAAAGCAATATTTTCATATCATCTAATGAGAAAATGCCATAATAGAGGACAGAAGTCAGTGATAAACATTAAATACTATAATCTTTTATGTAATCAATCAGTAGTGCAATCATCCAAGATTGAGTGTGAATGTAAATTCATTGACTTCTAATAGCAGTCGCAACCCGAACAAAAATTGCCAACTTTCATGGAAACCTGAGTGAATCAATCCACTGGGAAAAAAACACATAAGCTCAATTTCAGTCGAAACTACGGTATTTATTATGATAGAATGGCATTGACATGTAGTGCCAAATAAAGGACAGGCAGCAAAATTAGTTACACAAATCTGCTTTGATGGCCTTCTCTAAACATGAACCTTTCATTAAGAGATATTCTTAAACATTCCTTCCAATATGCTTGATGATAAAATATTAAAGTAACATATACCTTGCTAATGTCTTGCAATCCATGTACTGAGGGAACGATGGACTTCTCAATGGCTTTGTCTGGTTCGTGTATTAGAAGGGATTGAATTGAGTAGCTGTAGTGTGACAAATATAGGCTACACCTTTTATTCACAGGGGTGTGGGGAGTTAATCTCATTGGAAAAACTGCCTGTACTATATGACCCAACAATTCTTTTTAGCCACTATTTTAGATGACAAATTCTGATGTAAGACTCCTTAGAAATATAGTCAAATTTCAGCAGTGAAACTACATTCACCATGGCTTGATGAACACAAAGCATAATCCTAATACAGTACATTTTGACTGAGTTACTTCTAAGAGTTTTTATCTTTGTAAGTGCAAGTTTGCACTTCATACAGCAGGAGATTTAGTATCTTAGTTCTAAATAATTTGACTGGTAGAGGAAGAAAACTGTTATCTAGACACCCAGCATATCTAATTATAGCTCAGCTATAGTGTCTTAAGTTTGCTACTTCTGAGAAATAGTAGACAGACTGAAAATGAATTCCTAGAACTTTAAAACTCTAATCTGTTCAATTTAAATGACATTAATTTTCTAGTTATTGTGATAGTGGGCATGCTACTTAGTATATAACCAATTTATTTTTCAAATAATCACTTTCTATTTTTTTCTGGAAAATTCTGGCAAAATGCTTTTAGGGCCTAAATGTGAGTTTGGTAAAGAAAGAGGCACCATCAAAATAAAGAGGAATGGGTATAGGATTATTGTCTAAGATTGGAGTCTGGAATTTAAAATTTCAGAATATTTGTACTATGGACTTACTGTAAACATTAAATAATAGGGAATAGGTAATTAATAATAGGGAATTTGGGGGCAATTTTAATAGGAAATTAAAATTGACCCCCTTTTATTTAAGAAAGACTACTAATGGCAGTACACTTTATCTTTAAACTAGATAAACAATAAACTAGAGTAGTTATCAATTTCTGAATGAAGATGACAATTTCATTTCTCTGTGGATCAAATCAAAAAATTGTCTTTAGGCCGGGGGTGCCCAATAGGTCAATTGCGATCTACCAGTCGATCGCAAAGGTCGTGTAAGTAGATCGCGTGAAGAAAGGAAGCCACCGCCTCAGCTTGTGTTCATTTTAAAAAGTTTTCTTCCCTTCTGCTGCACTTTGGCAAGTGGGATTGCTCCTGGGCAAGCAGCTGGAAGGCAGGGGAACTTTTTAAAATGAGTTGTGTGAAGAAAGGAAGCCACCGCTATGGCTCGTGTTCATTTTAAAAAGTTTTTCTGCCTTCCAGCTGCTTGCCCAGGAGCAATCCTGCTTGCCAAAGCACAGTGGAAGGCAGAAAAACTTTTTAAAACAAACACGAGCCATGACAGTGGCTTCCTTTCTTCACACGATCTACCCATATGCTTCGCTAGAGGGGCTTCCTTTCCTGTGCCAAGAATCCGAAGCAGTCCTGAAAGCCAAAGGGCCTTTCCTTCTCCTTTCAGCAAAAGGGACAAAGCATGAGAGAGGAGTGAGGCTTTCACTTTCATCAGCTTCACAGCCAGAAGAATGAAGGTGGCCACTAAGAATTCTGGGGCTTGTGGTCCTCTTCGTGCAGATGTGGCTAGCCCTGTCATACTAGTAGCTCACAAGCCAAAAAAATGTGAGCACCCCTGCTTTAGGCTGATAGATAATTTCTCTTGGGTGGATATCTACCAACAGATGCATCTGCCAACAGATGCAAGATAATCAAAACCTGATTAGCCAGGTTTGTAGCTGATTTGTTCTTCAGTTAACACCATATTTTCGATCATCAGATTAACACATTCAACAAAAAGGTATCTAGCATATAATTTATATATATTTGATGAGTAGGATGTTAAGTAGTTTGAAGATATCATTTAAAAAAGATTGGAATTGTGATGGATCTATGTTATACATTACACATCTGTGTTGGAATATGACATGGAATATAGAGTAATTCTGAAGCCATTTTCTGCAGTGCAGGTGGATGCTATTATTAAACACTAGCACTCACAGAAACAAACTGCAAGGACACAAGATGTAACAAGTATTCATCTCACATAATTTATCGGCCCTGTTAAACAAAGCCAGGCTGTATGATCCTTTCATCTATCTCTTTCCTCCCTCCCTTGCATCTCCAAAAATGTAGCTAGCTAGAGCACAAGTTACTCCCCACTTAGACTATCTATAATGAAAAATGTTTATACTGCAAAATGTTTCTATTGCATATATAAAGTGCATTCATGAAGTTATCTAAAAATGACGCTTATGTCTGGGCGTATAGCCAAACCCCAGAGTACACGCTACTTTTGCAACATTATACACGTGAATTATGTAGTACTGCCTTCTCTTTGTCTTAAGCCTTCTGAAAACGCCTATTGATTTTGTATCTAATAAAAGAAGTTTCCAGAGTTCGCTCTGGGCTCTTTTACCCCGAGGAACTTTGTGTCTTTCTTCGGGGCTGGGGGAGACCACCAGGTAAATTGCACCAGGAAAAAACCCACACATCTGTAAATAATTGTCAATATGAGTAAATAGGGATGTTCAGATTGAAACTTTTCCCAAAAAAAATTGATTTGGCAATTTTACTATTGGGCCATAAAGTGAGACTAAAGTTATAGAGAGAAGGCTGATCAAGAAGAAAATTACACATTATTTCTGGCAAACTTAGGTCACTTTTTGCAGGATTAAAGAGCTCTTGTCGGATTTGTATCAACTCGATCATTTAAAAATAAAGAGCCTTTGACTGCATTCATAGTGAAAGGAATACTTTTACTAAAGCCAAGTGATTACAAGATAGGAAAAACTAAATCTGAGGTTTGAGCATGAAAGCTGCCTATTTACTTTTCCCTTCCCAGGTCCCCCCCCCCAACCCAACTATCTCCCTGGTATCCAATTAGATTCAAACAATTTTTGGGGGGGGTAAAAATTCTGATGCTTGGTTGGCTCAGTGATGGCCTGCATTCCATTCCCATGGTTGTGATCTTGGGGTTGGTCGCATGATGTCTCTGGCAGGCACTTCAAATGGTTTCTGTTTCTTACCTTCCTTCTCTATTTGCTAGTTCTCCACCCCAACCCCCCCAACACCACAGTCCGGCATCAGTGAAGCAGTGATGGGACAAAGTGGGATGGCAATGCTGACAGCTCATGAAAATGATCAGCTCATACTTCAGGCAGAATTCACTTTCCACCCACAGGACAAGAGTTTGGCACTGAAATTATATCAAAGTGCCAAATACACCATACCAGTTATTTCAAGTTAATCAATTAAAAAGTCAGTTATTTCTTTTCTAGAACAGACATCCAATCCTGAGAATAACTTTCACTGTTACTCCTAGAGGCTATATACCATATATCAAACGAAAGGAAAGGTTTGAGCAAAAGTTAGATTGGTATCAACTGACAGAGTTTCAAATGACTGGTAGTTCGTTAGCAAGGGCTTGGTGAAACACATGCAAAAACCAGTCTTAATTTATTAAATAAAGCAAGCTTGGGAAAAAGTGTGTTTCTCAGGTAATGAATACAAATTCTTGAGTGTTTGCTCAAAGACATTTATTTTTAACTTTTCTGAGCCAGTGTTTTGAATTTGGCTCCTGTCAGTGAATCTCAAGATTTTAGCGGAAACCAAATAGATCTCTATAAGCCTAAAAGCTGATTGCCCTTTGAGAATATTCAAATATTTATTTTGACCTATTTGCTAAAAGTGTAAAGAAGCATAGTATGCATATTTACCTGAATGTTGGCACAACTTCATCATATTACTCATTGGAGTGTATATTAGGGTTTTACCACATCAGTATTGCCCTCATACAGTTTCTCAGAATTTTTCATTTTGTGGAACTCCTCTATAGAATCATCTGTTCAGCTGACCATGCTCCCAGTTTCTTGAATTAAATATTCAATTAAATATAATCTGGGACCCTGGAAACATGCCCTTTCCATTGTACGCCCCTGTCCTTAGGAACATGAGAATTTCTGAGATTAGATTGACTGCAATCTATTGGCCTTTCATAAAACATAGGAACTAGGATGTATTCCAGAGTTTTGATGGACCGTTGAGAGGACTTTGACAACTGTTTTGTCATTGTAGGTGTTTACCATTTTCTAATATTGTTTTTATTGTTGTTAGCTACATAAACTAACATAGATAAGATGGGAAGTCATATAAAGCAAATAAATAATTCTCTCTGCTCTCCTCTGAAGTTCATTCAGTATGTGAGGAAAATGTCTAAGGAAGACTAGTTCATATTAACAATATTTTAGGGGGATTTTTATGACTTCATTTTCAATGGTAAACAATGAAGATAAAATAATAGCCTACAAAGAGTACAGTACATTATTTATCTGTTCTTTTCCATATGCCTAGTAGCATACTTGTATTTATTTATTATCCTCATTTTTAAATTGATTTATATAGCCTCCCATCTCATAAATGCAACTCTTGATGATTGTCAAGAATTAAAGAATGCATTCAATTACAAACAAGAACTAGATTTTGCAACTGACTAAACACATAGGAGCTCCTAAAAATATACAAACAGCACAGGAGTAATTACCATTCTGGTCATCATGGACACCTCCAGCCAGGTTTTCAAGGCTTTCTGAAAAGTGAGCAGAATCAAAGCCAGACAAATCCCAGCCAATGATATTCCAGGCAGCAGCAGGTGCAATTATAAAAAATATATACTTCCTAGATTAGGGGTCTGCAACCTTAAACACTCAAAGAGCCATTTGGACCCATTTTCCACAGACAAGAAAACACCAGGAGTAACAAAACCCTTTTGACATGAAGATAACACTGCATGTATCATTTTTTACCTTTATGCTAGGTAAAAAAGGTATGCTCTCTCTCTCTTTCCCTCCCCTCTCTTTCTCTCTTTTCCTCCCTCTCTATCTCTCTTTCTTCTCTTATTCTCTCCCCCTTTCTCTCTCTGTCATTCTGCCTCTTTCTTTCTCTCCCCCTTCTTTCCCTCCCCCTCTCTTCTTTCCCTCTCTTTCTCTCTCTTACCCCTCTCTCTTCCTCCTCTTTCTTTCCTCCACTCTTTCTCCTTCCTCCTGAT
>JAEANM010014973.1:0-13792 GCA_017656035.1 Myanophis thanlyinensis
CTCTTCTCCTATTTCCCCCCACAATAATCCTGAGATGTTAAATCAGGCAGAGAAAGGAGAGGAGAGAACTTAAGATACACTCCATGGTTAAGGACTAGAGCCTGTATCTTCCCACACCTTAATCATTATACAACTTGGGATAAAAAGAATGATTAAAAAAAAGATAAAAAGAACTCAGCATAAAAAGAATGAATAGTGGAGTATCATTTATCAGCAATATAATCAAAAATAATAAATTAAATTAAATTTTATTCAATAGACCCAATGTTTTTTGCCACCTGACTTTAAAGCATACCATTTCACATTACAAAAAAATACCATCTGTAAATTCCAAGTGTTACAGTTTTACTCCTGGAGAATATAACATTGGAGATAATTGATTTAAACATTATTAACAACCTGTAGTAAACAATGTGATTTCATCATTTCTTGATTCCTTATTTTCTCCAGCTTGTTCATTAAATACTTATTTAGGACATAAGGCAAGATACCCTAACAAGGCATTCCTTCTGATTTGCAGCTTCCTTTGTGCATTATCCAAGATTTTGAATTAATTTCCATTCCAAGTTTCCTTTTTATTAATGTCTATATTTAAAAGATTAGAAAACACTGTTTAGATCAAGTTCAGATTTTAAAAAAGAAAAGAACCATACTTTTAACATCTGCCCTTTCCCCTAACATTTTGTTTTAATGGAAAGAGGTTAGCTTGCTACACAAATAGCACAGATCAAATTATACTCCTTCAGTGACCTTGCCTGAATTAGCAACCTTTGCATTTTATTAGGTTTTCATTAGGTTGCCAAAATGCTTCAGCCTTCTTCCCCCACTATCTGTTGCCAACCTGAGTCCTCATAACATTCAGTACCTTTGAAATACTGAAGAAAGACTCCAAATCTCTAGAGACTTCCAAAATTTGCGTCATAATGTTAAATACTACCAAGAGCTTGTAATGTCAGAATATTGTGTTTTTTTAAAGGGTAAAACTAGGTTTCTGTGAAAATTGTATGCACTTCCATAAAAGACCAAACCTTACCTCCCTGCCCACAAACAAAAAAAAGTTTACTTAAACATGGTCAGTTTTTGATCCCTACAGATTTGCCTATTAAGAGATCTGGGTATTTAAAAAAAAAAACTAGCAGATTTCAAAATCTAGCTTCCCCACTCCGAAAACCCAATGGTTCAGCAGGAATTCTAGCATGCACTTCTGACAATGCAGAGGTATGTTTTGAAGTGTTTTATGATACTGATTATAAGTGTATGATACTATTATAGGTACATGTATGGTAATACCCAAGAAGTGACAAAATACTACCCCTGCCCACAAAAAATGAAATCCAAGAGGCAGTTAATATTTAATTTCTTTCATCTTTGTAACTGAGAAGACCACATCTATAAAAGCTTCCATTATTTTGTCACAAAAGTGCTTTTTCAAATGGCACATGGACTCCCTCTCCCTTCCTCTCCCGTCCTCTCTCTCTCCCTCCCTCTCTGTCTGTCCCTCCCTTTCTCTCCCTTCCTTCTCCAAGAAACTTCTTCAGCTCTGACTCGATGGTGGGGAATGGAAGGATTTATACTCCTTGAAGACAATTGGTCATTTGCAATCTTTTAGTGAGTCATTAAGGCCACCTGGAGGTTTATCCCTGTCATCAAGAGACGCCTGAATAGTGCAAATGGGTGTGTCCCAGGAGTATAAATCCTTCCATTCCCACCATCCAGTCAGTCAATGTTGAAGAAGGTTAAATGGATGAGAAGTGAACACTCTTCAAAGAAAAACTAGAACATCTAATTGTCTTTTGGAAAAGCACCTTGGGGACAATCATGTCCTGGATGTCTGAAAATCTCCACAGACCTCCATTATTTTGAATGTTATGATACTTGTCCTTGTAATCTAAACCTTCCTTAAATGATAAAACATGATGATATTGATATCTACTATTTTCTCCATACTGAAAAATTAATAGAAGAAGGAAAATGAATTTATTTATATCACTAATAGGATAACGCAAATCCAGAAGTGGGTTTGGCTAGATAATGTCGAAGTTGCCTTCTGTGAAAAGATTCAAATATTGCTTCTGTAGTGCTGCTAACTGATTCAAAATTAAATTCCTGGTAGCTGGTTTAAAGTTAACATAAGATTCCAGAGATCAGATCATGATCTTTTGAACTACTGTAAATTTATGGTCTGCTTTCTCTCTTAAAATTTAAACTGATGAGAAAATGATTAATTTCCAGACAAATGAATATATTTGTTGTTTCTTTTAAAGGATGTAAATATTGGAGTTGAAAATCTGATTGTACATTACACGCACAGCAGAAACATAAATTTAAGTCAGCTGTTCTTAATCACAAGCAGCTGAAAGTTGCACATTATCTGACTGTTCTTGTTAACCCCTATTGGATACAACTGTGTTTCTGTTTTCAAGCACAATTTAGCATTCCTAATCAATTATCCATTTCTTAACAATCCCATTCCTGTGTGAATTTCTGTTATTTTTCCAATGTTCACAAGCTACAGTGGTTAAAATTAAACATTCAAAGGCTAAGCAATTTATAGTTTATTTTTGAGAGTCTAATGCATCAGTTTGTATCCAATTTGAAGATATGTGATCTCAGAAACTGACATGTGATAGTACCTATTCACTGTTCTTCCTTTAAAAAATAACAGCTGTGAATGGATGAGAAACTGGACTAGAAAACAATGGCAATTAGTTAATTGTCCCACACAGAAAGATTGTACTCCTGCTAATCCTTCCCAGCTGCTATTGCAGGAAGTAACAATCTCAAAATGATTTTAAGTTGGAAATAGAAGTGTTACCCTAATTTCCTTCCTTATGGCCCACATTCCAGTCCAGACTAGCACTCCTGAACTTTTTTCTGCTAAATTCAAAAATGCAATTGATCTTGGTCATTACGCTCACTGATGCAAACAAGACCAGAAAATCAGAAGTTTTTTAATACCAAAAGCACAATGGTTTAAATATTTGCTTGCAAGCAGTATAAGGTATGGACAGAGGGTTGATTGTACAATCATAATGCAAGACAAATATTTTTATAGCACCCTACTCTACAAAATTACATATTCAAAGACAATAGTATTTCCTGATATAGGGTTATCTCACCAATTCCCTCTCTTATAAATATTAGAAATGAGAGGAATCAATAACAAAAAGTTACTTAAAATAATTATTTGAGCTGAAACAATTTAACATTTTTTAATTATGTTATTGAGTCATGTTGACTGTTTTTGTACAATGACTTTCAATTTTGTCATTCTATTAAGTTTTATGTGTTTATATTGCATTCTTTCCATTTAAGTACACTGTGTCAGATAGTCTTTTTTTAATTAAAAAATCCTACATTTCATCATTGCTTGAGGACACATCAAACTGCCCAGCAATTTAGCTGAACACCCTTCCTTGAATCACCCTTGGAAAACTCAAGAGGGGTTAAAAGAGTCCCTGGATCATGTTGTGGCAGAGGGCTCACATCAAATTTGGGAGGTAACAAAAGGGGTGATGCAAAAAACTGAAAACTGAGTTGGGGGAGAGGTTTTTAATTCCTGCCCTATTTCATGTCTCCTTTAGAATTCATACCACAATTTAGCAATAGCAATAGCATTTAAACTTATATACCGCTTCATAGTGCTTTACAGCCCACTCTAAGCGGTTTACCGAGTCACCATATTGCCCCCAACAATCTGGGTCCTCATTTTATCGACCTCAGAAGGATGGAAGGATGAGTCAACCATGAGCCGGTGAGACCCAAACTGCCAAACTGCTGGCAGCTGGTGATCAGCAGAAGTAGCCTGCAGTACTGCACTCTAACCATTGTGCCACCATGGCTCCTATTTACCTGTTTCCACCTCAAAATGTGGCATTTTGCCTGTGATATATTAAGCAATTAGGGCTTTGTGTCTGTATAAAAGAAAGTCATGGTCTATCCACTCATTTTAAGTCATGATAACCAAGCCTGCTGTTGACCAATTAATTATGTCTGTAAAACCCAAAATAGAATTCCAAGCTAGATTAGAGTGAAATCTTTAATAGGCAATCTGAGTACACTGTTTTGGCAGGTCTCTTTTGCTGACAGTGCTTTATCCATCAAAACTTGTACTGGTTTGTTGCATTCAAGGGTGATCTTCCTCTGATTGTTTTACTGGTTGTGCTGACTGGCCATTCTTGCATGTTAAGTCTAACAAATCCTTAGACCAACAGGTTGTAGGAGATTGCTATAAACTGTCCTAAATTTCTGTCCTATATTTTTAAGAGTCTATAAAGTTCGATTAAACATAACAGCTACTTTTCTACAACTTTGCTAGCAAGTTTATAATATCACAGAGCATTCCTAAATTTCGTTTTCCAGTCCAGGTGGCCACTTTTTTTCTCCTATATTATATATTATACTGACTTCTTTTGGGTAAGTATACATATTCTCTCTTTCAAGGAGAATAATTACTCCCTTGAAGATTTTTACCTGTGCAACCAGAACTGATTTCAGGCTTGGGGGAAGAAAATGCAAAGTTTGGCATTTAAGTGATTTATCACAATTTCTTCTTCTTTGCAATTTATTATTTCACTACCGAGAAGCAAGAAAAAAATATTATGGGATACAAAATTAAAAGTAATTGCATGGGATAAAATCATTTTTTTCACAGAAAATAATATATGGGGATTATGATTATTAGTATAGATAGAAAAATTGTGAAATGAAATACAAAAACCTAAGGAAAAATTGCTTTCCCATGTGGCTGCAGAATAGATAGGAAAGTCTGCTTGCTTTTCATTAAAACAGAAAGTCCCGGAGCAAGGATGGGCAATCTTTTGACAGCTGGGGACTATTTTGAATTACTGCATGAAAGTAGTGGTACTCAAGAGTATCTATTCAAAGGCATGTACAGGTTATCCTCAACCTATAACCATTATTTTAGTGACACTGCCCAGTTACTGCAGCACTGAAAAAGTGACTTATGACCATTTTTCACACTTATGACCATGGCAGCATCCCTGTGGACATATGATCAAAATTAAGATGCTTGGCAACTGGCATGTATTTATGATGATTGCAGTGTCCCAGGGTCATGTGATCACTTTTTTGTGACCTTCTGACAAGTGAAGTCAATGGGGACACCAGATTCACTTAATAACCATGGTAGCAACTTAACAACTGCAGCGATTCACTTAACAACTCTGGCAAGAAAAGTCATAAAAACTCATTTAACTGTTTTGCTTATCAATGGCATTTTGGGGTCCACTGTAGTTGTAAGTCAATGACTACCGGTACTTAGAATAAAAATAGGCTTTGCAAAAGCAAGACCTCAAGTGCAAGAGCCTACTAATGGAGAACGTATTTGCTAACATTTGCTGTGATATGAATTTGCACACTTATATTTCTTAGCAGCTGTCTTAGAGGCATTCTCTGACTTTTTGATTCCCTTGATTTTTTTTCAAACCTCTGCTCCGAATTATTGAGCTGCTATTAGGTTTGTTCCTAGATCCTGTTAGGGATTGGCTTCCTCATTCAGCTGAACTCATTGCATGAATCTTGGTCTAGTTTTAAACATCAATTTTTAATGCTAGTAGGTATTTGGCTGTTCGTATTTCCATTCTTCCAAGCTTTGTTCAGCTGCTTAAAGAAAATCCCAGGACTCTAACATTTGAGTGTTATAACATTTGATATATACTGTAATTGATCATATTATGTCAAATCCATTTGAAAGTAACTGTTGTTACTTATAGATCAAGGGTGTCAAACTCAAGGCTCATGGGACGGATCAGGCTCAAAAGATGCTTGGATCTGGTCTATGGAACCACCATGGAAACAGCAAAGGACCGGCCAGCAGTGCCTCTGCCAGTGAAAATGTGCAGTCCTCCTGAGCTCCATTTTTACTGGTAGAAGGTTGCAGAGGTTGAAAGCCTGTTTTTGCAGGCAGAACGCATGGGCCACCACAGGCACCCCTGACACGAGTGACGTCGTGCTGGCCATTCCTACTCCAGTCCCTGAGGTCAAACACAACCCTGATGCAGCCCTCAATAAAATTGAGTTTGACACCCTTGCTATAGATATAAGTAATTAGTGATACATGATGCGCTGTATATACTCCAGTTTTAAAATTAGCTTTAAGGGGAAGCCAGTTCTCTATTATCAGTGAAGTAATTTTGATTATCAGAAGTACCTGATTGTATTTAGGGATACAATTTCAACCTATTAAAATACTTTACTAAAGTATGCACAGAAAAAGTTTAACTTTTGTGTACTGATCAAAAGGGAAATACTTGGAAGAAAGTCCTGGAGCAGCAATAAAAGGAAAATCAGGGGAAACAAATGCTAAAATACTTTATTGTGTGAGCCTTTGAGACAAAATGTTCTGCTCCAAGAAACAGATTACACTTCCATCTCTTTTGAGCACAAATATCCAAAGGCATATCTGAAGCAATACAGGAGAAAAAGCATCTTCTGTATTTGTGGCATGTTTTTTTAAAATAAAAGCTAATGGATTATATACATAGTTACTCAAATTTACAGTTGTTTTTGAAAAATTGCGACAAGTCATGGTGCCATTGAAGTTTTTTTTTTTTTAATGTATCTTTTAATGCTTTATACAAAAGACAAAATGCCTGGTAGTGATGGAGGATGATAAAATATATTTGTAAAACTCATATTTAAAATGCAATAACTTTAGGCAACTTTCCAGAGCATTACAAAGGCCAATAAGCATAACAAAAAAAAATGTCTAAAAACTCTTGTTTCTCAAAAATAAAATATTAAGATCTAGCCTCAAGGATGAATGGAAATTGCATGCTTCTCAGAATGCTCTGAAAGAGACAGGCATATTTGTATGCATCTTCCGTGCCACTTTTGAGATAATTGAAGGCATATCCAGATAAAGGTTCAGTGCTTCACAAAGAATAAAGTGGCTCCCACTGCTTAGATGACACTCGGCACACACGATAGGTGATGATAAGTCACAGTTTGTTCCACTTTGGCTTGTGATGATTTTGCAAATCAGCAAACATAGATTCTAATGACTTTAGTTATGGACCAATAAATGAATGGTCTCTGCAACTCATCACATTATAATGGTCAGCAACTACCTGCAGTGGGTACACAGATGCCTGCTACATTTTGATAATGTTAATACAACCCATTCCAATCCTATCCAAATTAAAGTATGAAATGGGAACATTTGAGTGGTGGGAAACTTTTTCATCAGGAAATGCCTGAAGCATGAATTTTTTTGGGGGGAAGGGGGGAAGCAGCACTAAAAGCCAAAACTGTCCATGCAGAGGTAAAAGAACATGCAATTCTATCCTGAATGAGGGAAAAATATTACTTGTAATGCAAACTGTTAAAATTACTAAATGTGATGCACTTGGTTAAAATAGGGCCAAATGGCAAGCTCATTCCAAGGCAGGGTGCAGAAAAAAGAAAGTACTAACTCTCTGGGAGGTTTCAATTTTCATCAAGTACCTTTGAATGTCAAGTTCTGAATGGAGGGAGACCAACATGCACTGTAAAGCCTGTGGATCAGAAACAGGGGAAAGAAAAGGGGACAAGAGGAAAGAGGAAGAGAGACAAAAGTAATTAAAATAAATAAAACAAAGTAAAAATGGAATGTAAGATATGTAAGGAGCAGAAAAGTAAGACAATAAAAGAGAATCCAGCTGAACAATGGTCTAAATCTGCCCCGCAAGTTAAATTAAGTCTTTAAATAGGAGGTAGAGTTCTGAATATGGTCACAGTTTTGCAAGTATTGCTGACAGAATATCTCTTCTTCTCAAGGTCCATGTTGTTTTCCTCTCCCAAGTTCTTGTCTTAGCTCCAGACAAAGCCTATATATAAATAAAAATTACCTGGTTTCTTTAACCACGTAAATCAGATTGTAATCCAAAAAGTCAAGATGGGGGCTGCAAGGTTAGAATTGAAGCTCCATCTTTTTATATATGTATACAATCCAAGAACCAATGGAGCTTCAATCGCACCACCATGTTTGCCATTCTGACTTTTTGGAAACTTGCTGAAGTCACTCCTGATCTAACAGCTCTTATCCTATTTCTTTCTGATCATTAATGAGCAAGGAGATTAAAAACAAGAATAGGGTGTTATAGAATGGTATGATTTCATAAAAAAATAATAATGAAAAAGTGTGTTAACATTCAATGTTTGCAATACAGGTAATCTTCAACATTTATTGTAATCTACAACCATTTATTTAGTGACCATTCACAGTTACAACAGTTTATGTTAAAATGTTGCTTATGATCAGTTCTTGCATATGTGAACACTGAAGCATCTCCAATGTTACTTGATCAAAATTCAGGTTCATGTACTTATGACAGATGCAACATCTTGAGGTCATGTGATTTGCCTTTGAGACTTTCCCAGCTAATTTCCAACAAGAAAAATCAATTGGGGAAGCTGGAAGCTGCAACAGAGAAGTTGGACTCGTGAAGATGACTGTCCTACAGGAAGGAGCCTAGAATTATCCTGAATGGACAGAAACTAAATGACAATAGTTGGGCAGATGGGTCCCATAAATATCTAGGCCTGAACTATGTAAGTACTTAATAAGTGTGCCAGAGTATGGTGGTGTTGTTTTTTTAAACAACTGCGTTTTGTCGCAGACATAATCCTAGTTAAAGTTAAAAAGTTACTTTCCAGCTGACTTCAAAGAAATTATAATCAAAGTCGGAGCAGAATGCTCAATTTCATACCATCCATTAACACAGCAATTATATAAATGTTTATTTAAAATTAATCCCACTGAAGTTGATGGAAGTTAATACAAAAATACTTAGGACTTGCAGTGATAACCAAAGAGTTACTTAGTCATTTTTTGTTTAACAGTTTAGTTATTAATATGACCAAAAATTGAATCCTATATGTCCAATAATAAACCAGAGACATATTTTACTATTATAGAACTCATTCTTCACAAAAAATAAAGTTTCTATTGATTAATCTTCAGGTTAAAAAGTCCTTAAATTCTACAGCACCTTCTAGAGAAAATTATAGAATTGAAAGCATGAAAAAATAGCATCCCAGAAATGAAAAATGAATCTAATGAAAAAAATTGCCTATATTTAAATATGAAGAAGATACATCATCCTCGACTTACAGCCACAAATCATTGCGGTCATAAGTCGAGGCACCATATGATCAGACCCAACTTTTTTACTATTATGGCAGTTGTTAAGCGAATCTCATCTAATAAATCCATTCTCCCAAATGGGCATTTTTTTGCCATTAAATAGCTTATCATAAGTTGAGGACTACCTGTATTGACTCTAAAAAGCTTGAGGTAAGAACGATGGACATTTGTAAGAAAACAAATATTTCCTACAGGATTTTGGATTTTGTTGCATTTTTATGAAAAAAAACCCTAATCTGTTTTATAATGCACTATGATAGAGAAGATTTGAAATAAGCTAATTTTTCTAGGCCTCAGTTAATAGCAAAGGTAGCATTTTGCATATTACACAAAACCATTCAGCAAACCTTTGCCTTAATTTATAATAAGCAAGTATGCATTGGAAAATAAACCCTGCCCTTAAAAATGTTAACAATCCTTCAGGAGATTTTATTGCTAAAAATAACCATTCAGATTTGACAGAACTTTGGAGACAAAATGATATTTTGTCATTTGAAGAAGTACACATTTTTCAGAACCATTCCCTACAATTTTTTGTATTTGTTGCCTTGGATCTATATTTAACCCTGTATAGGCTTAAATAATGGCTGAATTTATACAGCCATTATATGGTTCGATGTTTACTAACTTTGTTATGTAAACTTATGTTTACTAACTTTGTTATGTAAACTTACGTAAAGTCTTGTAAAACAAGACTTCTGTATCATGCTTTATGGCTTATTTGTTACTTGTGACCAGGCCATTACAGTTGGCTCATCATATTTAGTTAAATGTATAAAAAGAACCTTAGCAAGGCCATGTCTTCTTTGAGTTGAACTAGAGGGGATGTTTACAGCAAACAGAAATGCTGGAAAGACAAAGGGCCTTTTGCTTCCCACCCTTACGGATTTATAGACTGGACATATAAAGTCTTTGAAAAGGTTTTACATTTCTACTGGTAGCTCAAATTTTGGCTTATTATTTCTTTGTATTACCTTTCCTGCCAAATTGTCAGGAGAGATACTGTCACAGCTAGAAAAACACAAAAGCAGTTTGCTTTCATTGAGTTCTCCTTTCTATTGTTCATCTCCCCCAAATAATTATCCTTCTCCTCTGAGGCATTGTGGAGAAAATTATTTCATAGGTTGGAAAAATGATTCCTCATAAGCTGATTATGACATTTGAATTAAGAAACACGCAGAGATAAGCTGCAACAGAACCAAATTCATTAAAAAAATTTGTAGCAAATGTTTTGAAAATGACGGTGGGGGGAACAAGTGAGAAGAAGCAAAGAAGCAATCAAAATTCAAGAGCATTTTTGGTTGTGGCATTTTCCCATTTAATGGCCTGATTAGTCAAAAGATGAAGAATATTGTGAGAAAGATCAGAAATGGCAAGTGTGAACTTTCTGACATAAGGTGGCTGTCAAATAGCAAAATGTACTACTCCTTTTGCCTCATTTTAACTGCTTTCAACCTTCCACAGCTTTATTTTCCCTCTTCTTATTAGACATTATTGTGACCTTTGTTGGATAAATGTATTTCTTCTTTTCTCCCCAGCACAAAGTTAAAACACCTAATTAAGCATCTCTGCAAAACTATAAGTCAGAAAGTAATTCAAATTACTTATACATATATTCCCGAAGTGTGTTCATTTTATCTGAGGTGCAAGAGCAGTTCTATGATCACCTCAGACTTTTTTCTAAGCCCATGGGGGAGGGAAGGATGTAAGGTCAACTGTTTGGTATTTCCAACTGAGAACATGATTTCTTCTTTTGAAGTAATTCAGCTGGAGAAGTGGGGATGGTTGACCCAAATAGGCAAACCAAATTTGCCCTTACTCTTCATTTAATTTCTCTCATTTTAGTGAAGTTTACACATTTTGATTCCACATTTCTACAAATCCATACATGGACTTTATGGGTTGTAATGTAGCTAAATTTACATTGCATAAATCAAATTGATCTAGTTTTGTCTAGTTCTGGCCCATTTTGAAGAGTGGCCCTGGGGAAGTTACTGAAAAATTCTCTGCTTAAAAAAAAAAGAGTATACATTTATAGTTCTTTATGTGATTCTACTTTCTCTTCAAGTTATAGATTGATAAACCTTCAAATTAAGTCACTGTGGAATGTGTCCAGTATAGACTCTTTTGCGTAACACTTTTACATTTGAAAATGATTAATGTGAAATCACCCATGGAAGAGATATCAAATGGTCTTCCTTTCCACTTTAAAGATTTTAAAAACCTGAGTTCCATACCTATTCCAGTAAAGACTGTTCAATGCTCACATGTGACAATGCTCTTAACTGGCATTCCAATGCACAAAAATGCAATTAAACTTGCTAATTCAACAAACTAGATTTGAATACAGATGGTAATTCAGGGGATATGTTATATACAAATGTTCTCTCCTCTCCTCTCTTTCCTCTCCTCTTTAAAACCAAGTTTTCTCTGACATTATTTCAGAATCAAAGTTGAGAGCACACTGTATGATAGATAGCATAGCAAAACTACTTCTGGAGCCCATGAGGATGAGGGAACGTAACTATATTGTACCAAATCATCCAAATGACAAGGCTTATATATCTAACTTATTATTAGAGACTTTCATGGCAATCTTCTCCTCTTTCAACAAGTGCCTGTCAACCACTCATCAACTCCCTCAGTGACATAAGTTAACAAATGGCTTTGTACACTACATACATACACTAGTATATACTTGCTTAGAGGATACAGGAGACAGACGGGAATTTGTTCATATATTCTAGCTATCTCCAGGACACTGATGAAACAAAATTAAATGAAGCGTGCTATTTGCAAAAATAACACCCTTAACTAAACACTAACTGGTTTTGGAAAGTTCTAGGCTACATTAAGCTTATGTTAGAACAATCCTATCAGAAGTAAACTCCATTATGTTTCAGGGGAATTATGTGACGGATGTACTCCAAGGAGCAAGAGACAATTCAGTTCAGATAGTTTGTCAGAGAAAAAGGGTAAAAAGAGGTCCTTCCTAATACTTCCCAGAGTATAGATTCTGTCTATGGGTGAGGAACCATAAAGAGATTTGCTTGGAAGAATCACACACCAGTCCCCTGGCCAAACTAAAGCAAACTACAAGCCATAGAAAGCATATACAGGTAGCCCTTGACTTATTACAATTTGTTTAGTGTCTTTTCAAAGTTACAGCAACATGAAAAAGTATAACATGATTATTTTTCACACTTATGACTGTTGCAGCATTCCAGTGGACATATGGCCAAAAGTTAGATATTTGGAATCCTGTGATGAATAACCAGAATGTGTGATAAACTGAATATTTCTTTTGGCCCTTTTATCAGCCCTCATCCATCTTTGTTTGATGTGCTGAAACACTTCAGGTGAATCCTACCTCTGCTTCCAACAATATTTAAATGCAACATTTAATTTTTATTTCATGAACAGGTTGAACTGGGGGTGGTAAAAAGCCTTCCTTGGAGTGTTTAAATGTCCACATTTAATGATTCAAGCTGTGGGTATTACTGGGGTGTAATTTTCTCATGATACTGTAATAATATGTGCAAGAAATTCCATTTGCCTGCAAGCAAAAAATTTATCGGACCACAAAATAGACAAAGTAATAGAAAATGAAAACGTCAAAGAGCTCTGAGACTTTAGAATTCAAACAAACAGACACCTGACATACAACAATCCAGACTTAACAATTGTTTATAAGAAAGACAAAAAAATCTGGATGATGGACATGGCAGAACCTGGAGAAAGCAGAATGAACTGGAGAAAATCACAAAATACAAAGACCTGCAAATACAATAATTGTGGCCAAAGAAAGCAAAGGTAGTAGCAGTAGTGACAGGCACCTTAGATGTGATCCCAAATCAACCAGAGTACTACTTGAATACCACCAGCATTGACAAAATCACCATCTGTCAATTGCAAAGAGCAGCTTTATTTAGAAGAGTTTTCATCCTACAATGATACCTTTAATAGCACCACCACCACCTCCTGATTAATGATGCAACCAACCATAATAATGAGTATTCCTTGCCTTCCGTGTGATATGTTGTGTATAAGGGATCCATTCCTGCTTGAATTTGATTAGAATGAATACATTATGAATATGTATCATCATTTTCCCATTAGTTGTGGACTCAAGACACAAAAGACCTAACAACAACACAGATTCCTAGACAACACACACATAAGCACTCAAATGCTGTTACTCACTACTCACCACTATTCACTCTTCATTGCTGCTGTTGCTACTCCTGCTACTCCAACTACTACACCTTGTCAATACTGCTAGAGAGCAACCCTTTCTAGTTGCTTTAGGTTACCTTATTTCCACACATAAATACACACCACCTTCTTTTCTCCCTCCAATGTTTCATAGCAAAGCTTTTATAGTCTGTTTTGCTGTGCTGGCTGGGGAGAGGGCTTAAGGAGAACATATGAAAGTAGCAAAGGTGCTGGCAGTTTTCTGGACAGTCTGCTCTCCCACATTGAACAGTGCAGTTCTGGACATGTCTATACAGAATTAAATTTTACTGCTTTCAACAGATCATGTATAAATTTGGTTTTATCTAAGTAATATGCACCAAAGACAAATTCCTTGTGTGTCCAATCACACTTGGTCAATAAAGGATTCTATTCTATTCTATTCTATTC
>JAEANM010014974.1:0-13791 GCA_017656035.1 Myanophis thanlyinensis
TATTATTATTATTATACTCCCTTTCCCTTTCAGTTCATGACACTCAAGCTGTTTTCCTGGATCGTCCAGGAAGATTTAGAAGAGGCAACACTTCAGGAGAAGCAATCAATGCATTCTCTACTTAATTTATTACATACCTTTTATTTTGAAACTGGTTTCCTTGAATTCCCATCACTAATATCAACTTTTCCTTGGTAAACTAAGTGGAAATACCAAGATATATAGTTGTGCCTTTGTTGTCATCTCCTCCACAACCTAGAAGTTCATTCAGAGAAGTAACTAGAAATTGCATCATCTAAGGTATGTTTTATCTTAGCAGTTCCTCTGTCTCTTTCATCTTTTCTTTGCTGTTAAACTTTTTCTACAGCTGTACATGCCCTATTTATGAAAGCTAGAGGACCTTTGCATCAAAGTTACCTGAAAATGATCTTTAAATGTCCCACCTTGTCTTTTAGCATCCCCCTTCTTTTTATAACTATGTGATCTTATTCCTTTTAAGTCATGCTTCCAGTTATCAACAGTGGATTAATCTTCCTTCTCCCTAATGCTGTTTCGTTAATATTTCTTTCTGAGTATTTCAAAACTTCCAAATGATTTTGCACTTCAAATTTAACTGCTTGGTAATCAAGAGATAAACCACCCCAGACATCTCTAATTTGCCTCTTCTTTAATGCCTCTGTATTTATAGCCATTTTCTTAGTCTTTCCTAAATGTTTCAGCATCTTCCAAGTTTTATTAATCCTAGCCTCTTAAAGATTCTTGATTTTCCATTGCCAGTTCAAATCAAGCAAATATTTGTTACCTAATAAACCTCAGCCAGCTTTTTTCATCTACACATTTAGCTGTCATTTTTATTGTGATTTCTCTGGTCTGTTTGTAATAATATACCTTATCCATTCTTTTGGATTTTCATACTGGTATGGTTCTTGTTAATTCTTTTTGATAATTTAATGTCTGATTTCTCTCCCCCCCCCCCCCGCCCCAAATAAGTTCTTCTTTTATGCTGGTGAATAAATTCAGTAATGTAATTCCCTTTCAAAAAAGCTATTGTGTGAATGGTGCTAACTACAAGTATGATCCACTATTGCTGTGATCCCTGATTATGAGCTACAGGATTTAAAATGTGGATTTGTTAGCAGAAGATGTAATGGAATGATATAGAAAGCTGTTGCAGACAAGATGAACCAGTCTTCCTTCAAAATCCATGCAAATGCCTTACTCTGATGCCAATGCATGAATACCAAGAACACACCAAAATAACAGAGATTACAATAAACAGTTGTTCTGATATGTGGATCCATCTATAAAAAGATCTTACAGCCCCATTAAGTAGATCTTGTGTCCTTCTATTCGAAAGTTGCATACAGTTCCTGGAGTGTTAGTATAATTATCCTAGGTTTTTTTTCCCCCAGTAGCATAGCAGAATGTGAGCATAGCAGAATGTGAGCCAAATATTTTTGGAGACTTTGCTAGATAGAATTGCTTTTATTTGTTTATGAGCTAAATACCATACTTAGGAATTTATGGTGCAAAACTTCACTATAGTGGAAAGTACAGTCTTATTAATTGCTTGGACACTTTGCATGTTGACAGAAATAAAATCCATTATAGTTTTTAAAAGATTATCTGTTTGTAGGATAGCCCAATTATAATCCAGGATCATGTTTTTCCATGATATTTATGAACTTCTCATTCAAGGCATGCAATCAATAATTTCTAATTAAGAGTTTTACAATTAAGGAAACTACAGTATATCCTTAAATGTGTTTTGTCTTTGGCTTATTTTTCCAGTGGGACAACTAAGAATTTAGGACATTAGGTTTAGATGTTCTATACAGATTAATTATACTGGCAACATAGTTACTTCTTTGCCTCTCTACCTAAAGTAATCTTCTCTTTATTTATGCCTTTTAATTTTTTGGATGATTTACAATTGAAGAAAATCTATTTTTTCCTCAAATTCTTTATTCAATTATCTGTTTTGGCATTGAAATTATTTTATTACAATTCAGTTGCCTGGGATTTCTGTTACAACTCAATAATAGGCAATATCTATATTCTTGAGGAGATTATCTCATTCACTAACAAAAGGGAGCTACTTAATGTAGTTGAGGAAAAGAAAAGATTTCTGAACGAGTGACATTTTGCATGAAAAGTTATTTGTAGATCAAATTGAGTTAGAAATCTGCCATTATCTCTTATAGCTTTTATTTATATAGACAAAATACAATTAATTTTGCAAGATCCAATTTGGGTGGGTCACTGGGACCAGAGGTTTACTCTTCCAAGCTTTCAGACTCATACTGGGGCCCATCTTCAGGGAACTTCTCTTTACTGGAATATATCCTTTGGGCTTGTCACATTTATGTGGTGCCTTCCTATTGTTTGATTGTTGTGTTGATAGCTGGCAATTGGCTTTTGTTTCCTTGTGATGCCAAGCCCTCAGCTCCTAAGTATCTATAAACTGGTGGTTAAACAGCACTCCTATTGACTGATAAGGGGTCCATTTTCCCAGACTTCAATAATTTCTCTGGCTATCCCAGGGCACATATATTTACCTTCATTTGTGAAAATTAATTTTTCACAATCACATGAATATATGTCTTCTTTTAAGTGAAGCATGATACAGTATTTCAGATGCTTTTGTTTATAATTTGTAAACAGTTTTACTCATTATCCTGATAGTTAGCATTCTCAGTCAAGGATCAGCAATGCATCTTCATTAATAGATTTATAAGAATATGTGTGGCACAGAAGAATGGGAAATATTCTTTGTCTACAGGAAACTTTCTGTTTTTTGTTCATTTTAATAAGCTTCACAGGAGGCTTTTCCCCTCCCATTTGCCCTTTTAAATGTACAATGTGTGGATTATCAGGATTTTTAGTAAATTCATCTGGCCTCTTTTATATAATTGACCTGCTGGGCCATTTTTCTTTAACTAATAATATAGCGAATATGGCCTGCAGTGAGCTGAAGATGAAAAAAATATATTTTTCCAGGCCCTAATTCAGGCCTTAGCCACTTGGTGCCACTCTAGCATAACAAACGAGACTGCTTCCTACAAATACATGGAAATATGTGTCTTTGTTTTTAAGCTTTTTTTTCCCTGAACATGCACCTCTTTGCTAACCATTCGTCAGCTTTGTGATGTTCCGATCTTGAAGGACATAGAAGGATGAAGGAAACACTGAAGAGCTCTAAATGGAGAAGAGTGCTAGTCACCCATAAATGTTACTTTGTCAAAATTAGGGCATCTGCAAATAATGCTGACAGCTCCTCTCTCTTTGTTCATTTTCCCGCCATTTCATAAGCAAACCAGTATCTTCCATCACCATTCTGCATTTGCCAAAGGCAGCTTTACAAACATATGGTACAAAATCAGTGTTATGTTACCATCTAAAGTAACCATGATTCAAAAGGAGCCAGAAGCTCTGTATTCAAGAGTGATTTTGTGTGTGCTTCACAATAAATGGAAAGCAACTGTTAAAGCTCTTCCCTTTGCACCAGTGGTGGAATTTCATATTTTTTTTTACTACCAGTTCTGTGGGCATGGCTTGGTGGGTGTGGTGGGGTTGTTTTGTGACTTGGTGGGCAGTTTCTGTAAGCAGGGTAATAAAGATTAGGCTAAAAACAACACCAGAATGGTTTTTTTCCTGCCTTCCTTACAGGATTAACCCTGTAAAGTGGTAAAAAAACAAAATATTTCTTCTAACAACTGCTTAGAAAATTTACTACTGGTTCTAGTGAACCTGCTAGAACCTGCTGAATTTCATCTCTGCTCTGCACTACTGACAGCTCTCAATATTGCATGCTTGTGGATTTGTCAAGACTCCCTGCTTTTCCTCAGTACTATTTTAATTGTATAGTGAACATAAACTGAACAGTCTGGGGGAGGTGAAGCACCTGTACGTAAATAAAATATTTATTAATATGAGTTATCTACAGGGATGAGGAGCTGGCTAAAATCCTTATTAAATCTTTCCTATCTTACTGATTCATTAACCATAAAGCATTTTACTTACGGCAAAGCTCCAAAAGAGACCATCAAAACATATCAAGATATAAGCCCACTCCTGAAAAAAAATCCCAAAGTGGGATTTTAAAATTATTTTATTAGCACAGATGTAGGTTTTGAAAATCAAAAAGTTTGATTCTGCTCTGAGATTCACATCAATAGAGTGTAGTCATTTTTCCCCCAGTAATACTAACAATTACAGTTGAGTAGGCTTTCACCAACTCTTCTTTTTAAAGAAGAACGGAATAATTGAAAAAACAACAACAATCCAATAATCCAATTTGTTTTCTGTGCATGCAAACAGTGCTAAATGGATGCATAATCCCCAGGTTTTACCAATACAAAATCAGTATTGATTTTGAATAATTGAATAATTATTCAATTGAATAATTAGGTAAGAATTATTATTCAACTCGATGTTGGTCATCTTGCTTGCTTGTTTACAATATAAAAATTATTAGGTGACAAGTTAGGGAACAACAGTGGGCCATAGCCTAATTTCAAAGGGAAAGAGACTGAGCTAGGGCAGTAGGCATAAACTATAAAAAGACTCAGCTAGGGCAGTAGGAATGAACTTACAAAACACATAATAACAAGCATTGGAAGGGACCTTGGTGATCTTCTAGTCCAAACTCCTGCTCAAGCAGGATATCCTATACTATTTCAGACAAATGGTTGTCCAAACTTTTCTTAAAAACTCCCAGTGTTGGAGCATTAAGAACTTCTGAAGGCACATTGTTTCACTGATTATTTGTTCTAACTGTCAGGAAATTTCTCCTTATTTCTAGGTTGGTTCTCTCCTTGGTTAGTTTCCGTCCACTGTTTCTTGTCCTGCCTCCAGTTGCTTTGGAGAATAGGTTGCCCTCAAAAATTAGAAAACTGTTATCATGTCTTATATTTTCCACTTTATTCTTCACCCCAAAATAGATTTTGTTTTCCTCACAACTGATGGACTTGAAAAATATATTTGGCTTTTGTTTTTTTTAAATGCTAAACCGTTGGTGATGTCTTAAATTAACTTTTTCTCTTTTACACACAAACCCCCCTCCAGTTTTGAAGTTATGCTGAGCATTCATTAGATTCTTATCATTTCACCTAATGAACAGAGCCAAACTTTGTTCTAATTCCAAGTGTTCACTCACAAGGCCTTGAGAAATTTCAAGAATTATTTGGTGGTTTGCTAGCTGAGGTTGTCCAACAGAATATAATGGAAAGTAAGCTATTTCTACCTGTATATAGAGAAAACTGCCCAAACTGAGGAGGGACACAAGATCAGCTCCATAATTGAGAAGACAATTTTGGAAAATTACAAGAGAAAGAAGAGCAACTTGAGGTAATTTGGATTGTATATAAGAAGAGATTTGACTCCCTGCTGCATGACTGGATAATCAAGAAAGAACAAGAACCAGTAGAAACATTAGAAGCTTAGTGTATCAATGACACAATGGAATACATAGTTGCTGGTCAATGGTGATAGGCCAAGAGTGGTCAACCAACTCAACTAATAGCTGGGCATTTCCAGTCATTAGGTACACAGCTAGAACAATAGACTGGAATCGAGGCGAACTAAAAATCCCTGAAGCCAGAAAGATAATGACAATGAATCCATGCCCTTCCTCTAATGCAGCATTGTTGACAGACTCTGCTTACCAAGGAAAATAGGTGGGCATGCAATATTACAAGTACACTAGACAAGGACATTGAAAGAATAGTTGAAGGACAGAGAAGCAGTAGCACTATAGCTAGTACAGTATATCAGAAAAATTACTGAGTACTAGAGAGAGTAAACTGGGCTACAGAAACAAGCAAATTCAGAACAGAAAAGTGTCATGGCAAGGTATTGCCACAAAAAAAAAAAAAAAACCTAGCAGACTAAGCAGATAACATCTGGCTGAACATAGGAACATAGAAAAGTTGGAGAAAAGAGACAGGTTAATTCTGGCTGCACAAGACCAAGGCTTAAGAACAAGTATTTAAAATAAGTACAACAAATGCATAGAAAGCCAGAATTGAAAAGACAATAACAGACAGAAAATGAACAAGCTTAGAAGAAGCTGATGAAATAGTGGATGGCTAGTTAGCTGCTGCAAGAAGCTTGCACAGAAAACAATGGCATGACAATACTACATTGAAAACCCTGCAACAAATACCTTTGATTGCAGAAAGAACTGGTGAGACCATAATGTAGACAAAGCAATAGAAAATGAAGAACTAAAGTGCTACAAGTCTTTGGAATTCAGGAAAGCATCTGCCACATACCACCCAGCCCTTGCAATTGTTAATAGAAATGACAATTAAGCATGGACAGTGGACCTAGAAATACCTGAAGACAGAGGAAGGAAAGAAAAAGAAGTGGAGAAGCTTACCAAATACAAAGACTTATAAATCTAAGTATGGCTGCAGCAAAAGAAAGCAAATAAAGCAACAGTAGTCCTTGGGTACAATCCCAAACCAACTGAAGAATCATTTGAATATCATCAGAAATGACAAAATCACCATCAGTCAATGGCAAGAGATAGCTTTATTTGTGACAATACTTTTTAAACTATTGTACATCAACATCTGCCATAGGAAAGCACTCACCATGTGTATAAAAATGTCAAAACCAGTCTATGCATGACTAACAATAATACTTTAATGTTATATTCTACCTGATTCTTAATAACTGGGGGCTGGCTTGATATGGGAGAACTACATTTCAATAGAACTATGTTTTCTTTCTGGGTAACATTGTTCTCAAACAGAACAAAGTGGTCTCAAATTCAAATTCAAATTCAAATTTTATTTGTCACATGCACAATCATACATGGTACAATATGTAGTGAAATGCTTACACAGCCATTCACGATCACAGGTAAGTTAGGGCAGAATGGGAGGGTAGGAAATAGGTTGGGAATAAGTTGAAGAAAGGAGGTAGTTGGGAAGAAAGGAGGTAATTGGGTAGGTGGTTACTTCATATATATGTAAACAATCATTATGATCCTTAGTGTTCTTGTGGTGTCTGATTAAGTGACCGTATTGTCTGTGGAAAGAAGCTTTTCTTCATTCTTTCTGTGTTTGCCTTCAGAGAGCGAAAATGTTTTCCCGACCGCATCGTCTTGAAGCTTTTTTCTCATTTAAATGTATAACTAAAATTTATCTACAGTATATGGACTGGATTTAATATCTATTGGGGATGGTTTCTAAACTAGTATATTGTGGTGTAGTTCATCTTCTGGCCTAGTAATAATTTTCCTATATATTTATACTGTAATGGGAGTTGCAAACATGTCCAAATAGTTAAACATTTTCATTATTATTATTTCATAGTTTGTTAGAGATGATATTCTTAAATCTACATGGATTAAAAACAATTCACACTCTTCCTATTTGTCATGGGCTCCTGAGATTACTGTTCCATTTTTAGTGCTAAGGAAACATTTGTGTTCTATTACAACTATGAACTGTAATTATTTATTTTAAAAGATATATATTAGTGTTAGAACTAACATAAGATTTCCAGAAAGCTCATCACTGAGAATGAAGTGGGGTGCACTTCCTGGTTATGCTTTATTTGCTATGGGTGAATAGGCAGCAATATAAATCTAATAAATAAATAAATACTTCTCCATAGTTAAAACCATTAACTATGATCCTGCAAAAAGAAAAAAGTTGAAAACTGAAGCCTGAAATTTTCTTTAAAAATGACTAAGATAAAAATGACGAACAAACCACATATGGTGAAAACATAGATTATACAGAAAGGTAAAAATTAAAACTCTTCATGATGGAACTTTAGCATTAGATGAAGATGCATATAATATAGAAGTTAAATAGGACTATTCAGCTGAATTTTCATTAATTTCAAAATGAATGTGTAGTGACTGTTGTGGTGGCTATTTTCTATCATATCACCTTTGCATAAATAAGTTGAGCCACCATTTTTATCCATAGCAATATACAGTGATTTGGGCCTTATGAGTTAAAATAATGATATGTATGGCTGAAAACAGTTTTGTAGCTGCCACAAATAGCAACACAAAAATAGAATAACAAATGAGACTAATCAACTTTTATTTTTATAAATTAATGTGTAAGTGAAGAACAAAATTAAATTTTATTAATTATTTTGAATGGTATTAGCCCCCTCCTTCAATATTTTCTAGGAATTGCAAATGAGAAATAAATGCACATTTACTATGCAATTTCTTTTTTTAAATTGATCTCATAATCTTAATTATAATTATGTAAATTATATTTAGACTTGGAGACTTGAGATTGATACAAAAATAATTCTTTATTATAGTTATTCATACAAAGGTATGATCTATTGCTTTGGAAGAAATAGCACCCATAGAATAATTATCAATATGAAATTCAAGGCTTGAGGTTTGTCCAGATTATATAATTGGAATGAGAAATACTGTATACTTCCACTTTCCCTTATCAGCTTTGAATTTAAGTTGTCATTAAAACAGAAGGGCTCATTGGGCCTTTTTACATGAGCAATTTATTTCACCTTATATCACTTAGCCATCACTTTGGCAATTCCAAGCCTGTGTTCATTAGGGATATATCACTACAATGGGGGGTAGGTGATGTTATAAGGTGCTATAAATTTTTAATACTGATCTGGACAATCACACCTTTACTTGGCTCAGTAAACCTGAGCCAAGTAAATATGTATCAGCTGTAAGCACATTCATTTTCCCCCTATTTTCTTGATACAGCACAATCCCTTAAGACTCAGGGGTCTTCAAACTTGACAATTTTGTGACTTGTGGACTTCAACTCCCAGAATCCCTCAGCCAGCAAAGTCTTCAGTTAGATTTCAATTAAATCAGAAGCACCTGCGGTTCCTAATTCAGAACAATTCATGATTTTATAATAGAATTAAATCATAATTTGTGGTCCATCCTTATTCTGAACTATGCAACAATCATTTACTGGTTTAGATAAAGTAGATGGAATGACAAACACTTTGGCATAAGATATTCCTTTTGTTATTTTTTTGTCGGTAAATTAGAGCCATCTTTAATTCTCCAATTCTCTCTGTTTTCAGAATACTTGCTTTCTAAACATGGCATAGTGCAGACATTTTACTTGAGATTTTTGTTTTATTATATGCTGTCAAGCCATAGATAATTCTTAGCAACTGCATAGATTTCCTCTGAACTGGTCTTTCACATTTTTCAACAGCACACTCATTGCCACTTTGCTGATGGTTGTCCTTTTTTTCCTGTTCTTCCTTTCTCTGCATAAGAGCCTTCTTCAGAGAGTTAGCTCTTCAAATAATGTTTTCCTTGAAAAGCTCTCCAAATATAAATGGGACTCATACATTATCCTAAACCTAAACATCTCAAACTTGAAAGTTTTGATACCCCCCAAAGATTTAACTTTGTTTGAAACTGTTATCTATTTCCACACCAATCATAACAAATTTCCTTAAAAAAGAGAGAGAGAGACCCCTCCCCAACATTTAAAGGCATAGCACAAAAACAAACACAACACTATTTCTTGTGTTTTCCAGGTTTAATCCCTAACAAAATCATCCTTGAATTTTTTATTCAATTAAATCAAACATTCAAAACAAAACAATCTGTTGAATCCCAGAAACAATCATTGGGGCATAGTTGACTCAAGGGACATAAATGCTCTCTTTTGAGGGGAGGGGGACACAGGTTGATAGCCAGTTAACACATATAATTTTAAGAGACATAGTTATCTCATTGCTGCCTCAAATATCTTTGTGGGTGTGATATAAACATTATAAAAATGATTTATTCCTTAAACTTTAAGAAAAAAACATATAACAATGTAATTCCATTGCCAATTATACAATCTCAAGAGTGTGTCATGAACAAATGAATTTTATCTCTTTAGGATAAAATTTAGATATATGATTTGGTAAAGTATTTATCAAATAATTGATGTGATTTGTTTTTCTGTAATAATTTAAAATTTATATAAGTAATTTATTAATTATAGGATATTTTTTCTTTTTCTTTTCTTTTTTCGATAGATTTTCCCATTATCAAATTATTAGAGCTGTTGAAAACTGAATTCAGTCATCAGTAATTATAAATACTGCAAACAGTACATTCAATGTATTATATGAAGGTGCATATAGCAATCCTAAAATATTATCTACCATTCTTCTGTAAAAAGAAACTTTTTACAGATACTATCCATATAACAATTCCTGACATCATTTTTCCCCCATTCTTTTTTTCCCTATCAATTTTTTTCAGAGCCACTAATCCACTAGTTCAAAATGTTTACATTACATATAAGTAGGCTATAAATAAAAACACAACATTGTTTTTGAAACTTATAGCAAGAGATTAAAGTTGCCTAATATAACTTCTAGATTAATTGGGTCATGATAGTCATTTTGCCTTTTCAAGACTTCTCTTGAATATTTCCTGGTTTATCAAACATAGTTCATAGGTTTCATGATAATATAAAGTTAAACAATTCATGTAAGAATGATTATGGAATCAGTCTGACTCTTGTATTCAATAATAGGTTAACTTTTTATAAATACTTATTCATCTTGTCTTACTTGAATTCCATGACCAACTATCAGATGAATAAACTTCACTGCATTTAAGAAATAATTTAATTACTCTTTAAAAACTTTGAAATGCATTTCTCCAGAAAGATGAATATCAGGAAATCAATCTTGCTATTCAACAGATGATTGATTGCTCTGCTGTATTTGACAAACTGATTTTGAAATATTTTTAGTCTTAGCTATAAGAAGTTATTTTTATTTCATGGCTTTACTGTCACCATAGTTACAAGACCTAGACACCAGCCGTTCATATGCAAGTATCAGACATCAGAATAAAGCTAATAACTACTCTCTGGTACTATTCCAAGATCATAGAGCTTTCATACTGGTTGCAGTTTGGAAAGACAAATGACAAAACATATTTATCTGATATCTCCTCTGGATAATTTTGAGAATCTGCTCAGAACAGATTCTGCAAGTTTGACTTCAACTTTTTAAAGTTCTTTTTTTCTGTGCAATCATGTCTGATTCCTGGAGAATGCCTAGAGAAATATTTGTAATTTTCTTGGCAAGCTTGTTTCAAAAGTGATTTGCCATTGCTTCCTTCCTAGGTTTGATGGAAAGTGATTGGGATTACCATCTTTGGATCAGTAGTAGTTTAGCCATCATGAACCAATCCAGGCACCCACCATCAGTAATGATGAGAAGAAAACAACAAAATTCCACACAGGATTGTTCATCACTCGGGTCAAGAAGGGCTGCATCAGATGCTATGGCTCATGGACATCTGTCAAAATATGGGCTACAGAGCTCAGTTGTTACTGCCAGGGAACCAGGGTGTGCAACTGCAAAGCAATTAGAACAAAAGTGCAAAACCTGGACAACTGAAGAAAATTGAGAAATCATCAGATATTACTACCAGGCAGAACCAATGGCTAGGGGATTTTAAAAAAAGAATGACACAACTGTGGAAGGAAAAACACCTAGAAAGTGATTCAATGAATAACTGAACAATGATTAAATGATCAAAGACATTTCCTCATCAGTAATAAAGTGTTCACAGATGTGGAAAGACAACATCTAGAAACATTGGCTAAAAAGAAAACAAGTAATGATGAACAGGCTGAAGAAATTGTTCCAACATCTGAACAAACTGACCAACCAACAGAAGAAACCAACATACTGGATCCTACTGTGCAACAACTTGAAAATGTAGAGCTAAGTGATCTAGTGAAAATGCTGAAAGAAAAGTCTGAAAATCACACCAAAGAAAAAACAGAAAGAAAATGACTGCCTGCCATTCACGAAGTATATAGCAAATGAGTGAAAGATCTACTAAATGCCATGAACATCATTTTAACTTCCATCTCATCCAGCACATTATGTGAAACAAACAAATGAATGTACAGCACAGCCACCATTATAACTGCAGAATAGGGTTATAAAATGCTAAAAAAGAAACTCACTGGAACACCAAATGGAAAATTTGACTTGAAAATAAAATAAAAAACCCCTATGAGGTGATGTCAGCAATTGAAAGAAGAAAAAATAAAAAATGAAAAGCTGAAAAATAGTTTATGAAAAAAATACAAGCTGAAGGAAAAAACAATAACAGAAATCATAAAATATCGTGAAAATGTCCAGCTCAGAAGAAACCAACACCTCTTCTAGCAGTCACTTGATGAAAATTGAGTCCAAGATAATGTTCACCCATGTAAAGAAAAAACTTAGAAATTTTGGAAAGAATTGTGGGGAAACTCAGTGGAACATAATAAAACTGTCTCCTGGATCAAAGAAATTCAAAAACAAGCAACATGAAACAAAATGGAGAATATTGTAATAATAACTGATACTGTTGCAAAACAAATAAAAAAGGTTAAGAACTGGAATGCACCTGGCCTCGATAAACTGCATGGATACTGGCTAAAACACCTGACCAGCCTCCATCACTGCATGGCCACTCAACTTGATGAAATGCTTCAAAATGCAACAAGCGAAGAATGGTTAACAGCTGGCTGAATATATTTGATAATAAAAGATCCAGAAAAGGGCACAGAACCAAGCAACTAATTACTTGTCTACCAACAACATTCAAACTTTTTACAAGAGTACTGGCAAATTCAATATTCAATGATCTGATAGAAAATAACTTGTATCCGGTAGAACAAAAAGGAAATTATAAAAAATCAAGAGGAACAAAAGATCATCTGCTCATTGAAAAAATGATACTAAAAAATGCAAGACAAAGAAAAATGAATTTAAATATGGCTTGGATTGATTGCAAAAAGGCATTTGACTCAATACCCCACAGCTGGATTAATGCCTGTCTGGAAAACTTTAGCATCAGAAAAACATATTTGTGCATTTTTGAAAGCAAACATGCAAAAATGGAAAACAATTCTAACAGCAAATGGGTAGAACATTGGTGAGTCAACATCAAAAGAGGAATCTTCCAAGGGGACTCACTTTTGCCACTATTGTTCAACTTCGCTTTAATTCCATTGACAATAATCCTACAAAACACAAAAATGGGATACCAAATATCAAGCCAACATGGCAAGATAAACCATCTATTATACATGGATGACTTAAAACTGTATGCGAAAAGTCCCATAGAACTTGAATCAATACTCAACACAGTACAACTGTTCAGCAGTGACATCAGAATGAACTTTGGACTTGAAAAATGTGCCATATTATCCATGTAGCAAGGAAAAATGGAAAAAAAAATAAAAGGAATAGAACTAAGAATAGAAGCATTGTGAAAGCATTAGCAAAGGATGATGGTTACAAATACCTAGACATATTGGAAGCAGATAATGTCTTGAATGGAAAAATCAAAGAGTTAACGCAAAAGGAATACATCAGGAAGATGTATATAAAATATAAAATATTAAAACCAAACTGAATGCTGGAAACATAATTAAAGCTATTAATACATGGGCAGTTCCAGTGATACACTACTCAGCTGGAATCATCAACTGGACTTTGGCTAAACTGGAAAATTTGGACCGGAAAACACAAAAACTTTTGAATATATACCATGCTTTACATCCATGAAGTGATGTCAACAAGCTGTACCTGCCAAGAAAAATAGGTGGCAGAGGGCTATTGCAAGTCCATCAAACTGTAGAAGAAGAAAAGCGAAGTTTGAATGACTATGTGAACCAAAGTACAGAAAAATTGCTGCAGGCTGTGAAACTGGAGAACATTATTAAAACAACAGAAACAAAGGCAGAATATAAGGAAAAACAGCTAGATGACAGATTAAATAGATGG